>LUCM01008110.1:157771-251578 GCA_008360955.1 Fasciolopsis buskii
TGTATGTATGTATGTATGTATGTATGTATGTATGTATGTATGTATGTATGTATGTATGTATGTATGTATGTATGTATGTATGTATATGTATATATGTATATATGCATGCACGTACGTGTGCGTGTACATATGTGTGTATGTATCTATGTATGTATGCACGCAGCTATCTATTTATGTATGTACCCATCTATGCATGTATGTGTTTGTTCAGTCTGTACGGATGTTAAAGTATTTTGCAGCACCATGAAATTAAATGAACCTCGAGCAGCTAATGACGAAATTCAGTCCAATACACAATACCGGGTTTGGGACAAAGACGAGACTAAACGAACGAGCCCCATTCCAGTAGGGACCGATCTAGAAAAGAGTCGATGGGCATTAGTGAATGGTACGTAGCGGAAGTTCAATCTGGGCCCAAACAGTGTGCTAGTTTTCACAGTTTGGTGCTCAATTGCCTGAAAGTATACTGGATAATTTGTACTACCTACTCTCGACAAACGAGTATTGGAACAATCGCGGCGTGTTCGGAAAAGTTATGGTCTCACAAACGCGTACAAAATAGCCGTCTGAAAGCACGCAACCGATGCATGTGGCATTTCCACTGCCCAAGCGTTTAGCAATCCTAAAACGATTAATTTCCACCAGTGCGCGGAATTCTTCAGTACATTGCATATCAAATTGTACATCAAATCAGAGTTTGTGAAGAGCAAGACGCACCAATTTTTGGCAAAGGATTGACTGATTGACTGGTTACTCGATTAGTTGGCTAAATGATTGACTGAATCGTTGAGCTATTTGCTGAATAATTGATTGATGTTTTGATTGATTGACTATTCGATCGATTTATTGGTTGATCAGATTGTGCTGAAGCCAGAGGATTAAATGCAGCTTTGGTAACAACAATTTGAACGGAGCGATGATGCTGAAAAACTGCAAGGAATGCATGCCTGTACGAAACAATGCACCGACGTGGTGTGTAATTTCTTTGGCAGAATAGAATAATTTTTCCTAGCTCTCAGATAATAATTGTAGCATTAGACGAATGTAACTAGCGATTTAAAGAAAAACGAATTTTATGTTCAAAAAAAGTTAAGCCTGTTCAGAATCGAAACTTCATATGCACATTACTCGTTTTAAATCAAATATTACAATCCGCAATTGTGCCTGCAACATTGCACTTACTAAGCAAATGCTGCTACCATTGAATCATCACTTGGACAGCTGTCAAACAGGTATTATGTAACTCAGTCTGCGTAATCGACCACTGAGAAGCTCGTCTACTAGGTAAGCAGGAAGTTCCCGTTTGGATTCCCGGGGTTAACTAGTTTTCCCGCTGTATATAAAATCTGGTTCCCACATCTAGAAACCAATCAGCAGACAGTTTCTTGAACATTAGAATCTAAGCCCATCTGAAATGCATACATTTTCATTCCCACTGTATCACAAACTAGTAATGTTAACTAAACTAACTGGTTCAAATTCAGCCGAGAATTTCTACTGCATTTTTTTCATACGGTGGATCCCGAATGTGATTTCATCAAATAATTAAACCCACTTTTACCAACTCGACATCCGGCAAATGTGATCGAGAATTCAGTAAACGAAAAATAATGTATGCACCGCAAGAGTTAGTGATAATAGGAACAACTTATACTTTTGATTGCAATGAGTGACTTTTCCACCGACGTTAATGCCTTCACGCCCACGTATTTCCGTAGAACCAATAACAAATTGCGACCAAGCTTCATACTCCGCATAGTTTTACTCATATTTTCCTCTACACTGATTGGTTATAAGGGATCAGATGAAAGATACATTGTATTCATTTGTCTCAGTCACGCGGTTAGCTCACTTTTGAGGATCACTCAACACCCACCCGTTCGACGATATCTGTACGTACAAAGGCATCCATGCACACACACACACACACATACACATACACATACACATACGCACATATACACACAGAGCGGCATACTTGTACACGGACTTATATGAAAACAGAAAAATACATGCATCACACAGAGTTCACTTGCACATTCATCTTGCTCACGACCGGATTTTTGCCACTACATTCGGGAATAGTTGCGGCTGATTAACCTTTAACTAAGACTAATTGGCTTTCAAATGGCTAATTTTATTGTAAAACAACTGGCCGCAAAACCATTGGATGCTGTGAAAAGTAAGTTCCATTTCGTGATACCGGGTGTTGCACACTTCATGTGACATTTGACCATTCTTCTTCATATTTCACTTTCTACGGATCGGTTTTTCCTGATTTAATCAGGTGACTATGAGAACTTACCCGATTTCTAATACTAACGTTGTTAGTTAGTTCATCGAAGAACAGCAACTTATGGTTTACTTTCTGCAATGTTTCAAAGGTTTAAACATTGTGTTCTATCGTATTGTACGGTACGTTAATTGTAGTGTAATGCAATACAATGTGAAGAACGACTCTCTAGTGCTTTACTTAAATCCGAACATGTTTTTTAAATGGATCAGTAATGATAGGGTAGGAGTCGCTAATCGATTTCACGCAGAATAAAGCGCGTGGCTCACAGAATTGTGATTTAATAACGGTTTATGTCAAACAAATAAACTTAGATCGAGTCCGAGTGCAAACCGTCGGTAAATTATCTTCACTAATCCGTTTGTTCGGCAACTTCAAATTGGGTGACATTTTTGGCTGATTAAATGAGCCGTTTAGCGGGAACCAATTTCGCGTACATTTGTCGGATAGCTTGCTTATAAACGAATGAGTAATTCCTCACAATTATATTTGGTGAATAAATAAAAATGACCTAACCTTAGATGAGACACAAAATCGAACTGGATCATGGTAGAGACAACCAACCGAAGATCAAACATAGAAGGTTATAGCGATAACGGAAACTCGCGTCACACTAATATGTGTGCTAATTTAAAATGAAAGAGAAAATAAGGAACAGAATGACAAGGTGCCTGGCGTTTTTCTCACACCAAAAGCAATCGGGTCACAAATTTCTTTGTTACTACGCGAATTTCGTCCAAGTTTCTGGAATATCACAATTGCCGCGAAGTTCAACAGTCTCTAACCCCGAGGTAGTACAACAAACTAGAACAAACTGGAAACTGGTCGTGGTTGATGACACTGCTTCGAGCAGATAAAGAACACTGGCGCGTTTTGGCTTCATATAGGATGAATTTCCCAGACTGATGTCAGCTCAACCTTGGGGCTGTGGAGGGGGAGTTGAAATTCTATTCTCCCTCGCTCGGTTTTCTTTTCTGGGCATCATTGTTGCACATATCCTTCTCAGGTCGGATAGTTTAATCCACGAATTGTAACATTCTCAATTTGTTTTCGAGCATCGTCAAAATTGTCCAGAATTGTGTGAAAGATGGCCTTTCTGTCACATGACTTTCTTGGTGCGCGAAATCAACCGCGTTATACATGGATGAAAATGCTCTATCTTTCAGCATCAACGGGCAAGTAATTTCGTGTTAGAAACGTTGCATTACAAATCCGCAGAATATAAACGACTCAAAATCAACAGACTGGCATTCCCAATATTCTTCGATAACGTTTCTAAAGTTCCTCGCTCGATTCCAAAGCCCACTAACTCGCGGTATCCAAGTTGCAAGGATATCCTTGGAAATCTTCGGAAAAGCACATATCTCCGTTCGTGTGTTTTTGCCTAAGATATCGTCCATCTGAACTAAGTGTGATTAACAGTCAGACGGATGATTAAAAGCGAATCCTCCAAATAACCATAGACTTTTTGAACTCATTAAAGCAGAAGAATGTTCAAACTATCTTCAGAGTGAGTAGGCGAAAATTTCGTATCGTACGGTACACCTCATGTAGGTGTTGATAACATAATACTGCCGTTCGGGATGATGTTGATGATGATGACTAATTGACAGTCCCGTCACCGAACTTTTCCATACCAAGTGAATTTTGTACTAGATCTTTATGGACTAGTCAACGGTACCCATTTGTTCCAACATCGCGACACGTGAACTGTACGCACAGCGTTATAAAAATATCATTGTATTACTATTTTACTGGTGACGGCTCGGATTATTTTTAGGATTGTAACTAAACTGCAATTTTTCACTTGTTATGTACCGTTGGAGATGATGAACTGCGCGGTCACCTGATGGTTTGGAATTCAAAGAAGCCACTTTGTCCCCTTTGGTAAACGAGGCTTATCTGAATACGAAATTACGGAGGGATATCGTAAAATTTCTTTGCCGAAGCTCGGATGGACTTAAACTCATTCCATCGTTCATCATCAACTGTAATGTATCGAATGAAATTATAAACGATGGAAAATAATTTGATGATTTCCCCAGCCGTCTTATATTTGTTTTATGAAATAATCTACCATGCAATATCATCGCTCAACTGATCATTTAGAAACAATTAACGCATCGTATGGCCGTATAATCCTTGTAAGGAATCATCAGCAGTACATATCCACCGCGCCCGAACTGGGACGCTAACCCGAGACGAACGATTGTGAATCGAACGCCTTAGCCATAACTCCACCGGACAGGCTCTGAAGGGCTTGCCGAACTTCACCACATGATGTATGCACCCTATCCGTCACTTTGATTTAGCACGGGTTTACTGTCCGCTAGCAGCGCATAGCAAATGGATCCCTACGATAAGCCTAATTACGGCGAAGGCCAATGGAAGATGACCTACAGAGCTTGGCTACTTACACGTGTTCCGTAGTAAGGAGATAGAATGCTTCTGGAAATTAAGTACATGGAAACATTAATCTCCTGCACTAAACACCATTTTTGTTTTAATTGAAAATGGTAAAGGTAAACAATATCTAGTAAGACATCACATGAATTTTGGCCCCCCTGCTTTCTGTCTCTGTCTGTCTGTCTGTCTGTCTGTCTGTCTGTCTGTCTGTCTGTCTGTCTGTCTGTCTGTCTGTCTGTCTCTGTCTCTGTCTCTGTCTGTCTGTCTACCTATCTCTCGCTCTCCTTTGCTTGCTCTTGCAAACGAAATAGCCGCGGGAAATGCGAAAATATATTTTGCTGTGATATATGGCCTTCATGTGAGCGGGAGTTTTAAAAACTAAGTCCGACCCGGGTCTTGGCGTCACCGTATTTGAGAGTGGAACAAATATACAGTTTGAATTTCAATTTATAACATCACTAACTTTCTACCGTCATCGGTCTCGAGATTTAGTTGTCAGCTAGCCGCAGCATTTGCTCAAACGGAAATAAGAACATGTACAGTGATGATTGATGGGCAAAATGGCAAATGTAAGAATTATACAGAAGCAAAAAGGTTTTGAAGACAAGAAAACGACTGATTGCAACACTGGGCCACATCACATGTCATTTCCATCCATCGTTTCGGGGGATCTCGTGAACCTCGTCTCGATAGTATATAACTTCTCCTTTACGAGTCAATCCACTGGTCTGAGCTTTCATGTTTTTTACTCATGTCACTGGAGGGCTAGAAAATTTAAATATGAAAACTTTATCGAGACCACCAGTCAAAGTAAAAATAATCTACACAAAACCTATAAATTTTATCCATTTTTGAGCTTGATTATGGAACTGTTCGTAATATTTCCTCCATATTCATATCACCCTTGGACAAAATGGAAACACTTACCGTACTTCGATTTGTCCTATGGTAGGAGAAAAAAGTACTCAGATACATGCTACTCGTCGAACGATATTCACGAATGTCATGTGCGTAGACCTGTGACTGGTAAAAATCTCCACGACACAACGGCATTGGAACATGAAACAAAGCTGTATGAAAGGAAAAGCTGCGACACAGTCCAAATTTTGAGCAAATTCGGATTGTTTTATTTAAGTCTTTCATCTTATATTCGATTCCAAGTTCACAGACAAACAATGTACGCTGGAGGTCTCGTTTTGCAACATGTGTTCTTTTCACGGTTTCTAGCGGGCAGTTTGTGCTTGGACGCAACTGCAAAACGATTTTTTTTCATCACGGACTACACCTTTCTACGGGATTCTGATCGTTGAGCCTGGTGTCCAGATCGAAAATGTTATATCACCAGTCAAGATGACATCGTCAATTCGAAAGCGCTAAACTCGGCGATCAGAACCCAATGCAAATTTTCAAACTGAAACATTTCTTTTTGTTCCTATTCTAACGTTTCCAGTACCTGCAAAATTTCACGGACCGTTAGCAGTTATCATCAGTTTATTAACAGTTATATAGGGTTGTAGTGTGTAATAGGGGAAGTTTACCAGGGACTACTTTGGTCAAGCGGACAAGGTCGTGACGTTTGGACGTGAAGGTCATGGGTTCGAATCCTGCCATAGCCGGTCAACTTCCCCCATGTAGCAGCCCTCTGTTGGCCGGGGCCTCCTTCCTGGAAGGTGATGTAAATCGTTATTTCATTAATAAGGGAAGTAAACGATAAAAGTTGGAAAAAACATGTCTAGACAGGAAAAACAAAATCCTATTCAAACATGAAAATTTAATACACGTTTTTGGAAGGTTCTCCGAATTTATCCTTCTTTGTATTCATCAGTGAGAACGAACTTGCTTGTCGAACAGGAAGCAACAACGAATATTGCGTCGAGTATTCTATCCATAACGGCGTCTGGATTTATGAGCTGCATATGATTGTGTACTAACTATACCACTAGTATGTATTACATGGGAGAGTATCAACACATCCGTAGGTGAACACAAAGTTACTTCTAGTTCAAGTTAAAATTTCATGGCGAATATTCTTTTCTCTAATACTGTCGCAAATTATTATCGGTAATTTATCTCTTCTACAAAATATGCATTTATGGGAGTAAATTATTCGAGAAAAAGTTGTCCCATCTTCTCATTCCTTCCGGTCCAAGTTGTTCGTAATCATAACACGAGTATTATCAAAGAAACACAAAAAACCTGCAAACCACGCGAAACCGAATTCACCGCCGACAGGGGAAATTTCATCCTTGTTTTCTCGAATATATTCTCTTGACTGCAAGATGGCAGACGATGAATAAATAAATGACAGTGTCTCCGAAACTAGTTCCTTACTTCACTCGACGAGAATTTGATAAACACGTTTTTCTGATTGGATTAGTTTACCTGCAGTCTGATGTGAATTAGATGAAAGTACACTTGAACTGACCGTGTATTTCAAATAAAATCACACCCCGGGTTCAAACATGATCCTATCCGAAATATGTTTCATGTTCTGACATGATAAATAGATAGACAACCTAACCGATGAACAGTGATTTAAAACTTCTACAACTTTTCAGAATATGAAGTAAAGATAATTTCCCGACGGAAGTGGTACAAAATCAAACAATTACTGAAGGATAGTAGCTGACTTGTTCATTTTAGCTGCTTATGAATACTGCGATTTTTTAAGCGATACACGAGCCAAGTTGTTGTAATGCATCCTTATCTCTTATCCGTTCCGGGTTTGTCAGATGGCATGTTTAGTTTATGCTAAAAATTAAATTCGTCCGTTCGTTGGTTCCAAAACTTATAACTTGTTACCAAACAAATTTGTCAATTTTGACTAGACAAAATAGGGTACATATTCACCAGATTGTTTCTCTGTGTCGATACCTACCAAAGTGAAATCTGACCATGTGACGTTTGTTGCATGGGTTCGGTTAGGATGCCTGGAAGTGCAAGTAATCGCCAAAATTTCCAGCAATCACACAAGGGTAAATCAGACATTTTTTGTTTGGTTCCACATGCAGTTGTTTGCCTTTCTTTATGGTTTTGTTCTTCTTTTGGACCGATTTATTAATTGGTTAGTCTAAAATTATTTTTCCCGGCCAACTGGATAGTAAAATAAAAATGAACAAATTTTTCCAATGGACCGCTAAGGAGCAGTCTGTTCACACGATCTCACCAAGTGTCGTTGAGAAACTAAAGATCTGGTGAAAATTCGTCCGGCGGAAGTCACGTGAACGATTTGTGGTCACGCACGTTACAGTAGGAAAAACAAGGGCCTAATTCCACATATTTATCTCTCAAAGAAACTTGACAAATTACTGTATCAGAAAATCATGCATTTTCCCATGGGTATGTGAATGGGTCTGCCACAAATATGACTGATATCCCAAGTTTCGTTTCAGTCAGTAGACTTCAACTGAAAGGCATTAGGAGCTATTAGGAAACAAGATTAAATGCACTTCAATGGGAATGCATTAACACGTGGCCATGTTTGTAGACTCGGTCTTATCATCGCGATTCAGTTTTACTTTTCATGAAAAACAGTCCCGTGACTCAACTCTAAAGTCATTTGTCTATTTCACGCGAATTGGCAAATTAGAACTTTGAATTCAATGCTCAGATTGTAAGCGTTCCCTTAAATACCCAATTCGAATCATTAAAATATGCTTTAGACAATATGAAGCTCTCCAGCTGAAGTCTTTCACTGAAGAAACCAGATCCGAAAGTAAAAAAGTACTTCCATGGGAATTGACACAAATTTCTAAAGAATCGATCTGCTCAAGTTGAACTGTATACCAAATTTCAGTGGAAAGTAACATGTGACTTTCTGGGGAAATAAACTTTGATTTCGCATGGTTTCATGCTAACGAAAATAGAGGGAAAATGTCCAACAGTAAGACAGAACATTTTGTTTTTTCATTATTCACGATGTCTCTTATTGGATTCCATTAAAAACAAGTCATTGTTCTTATTGTGTTTTTATCCAAATACACAGTTAGGACGGATAAAATATATTCTCGAAGAACTTGTTCCCAGAATTGACCTTTTCTTGCCAACATTTTACGGGTCAGCGCAAAATTAACCGAAAGCAAAATTAATGTGTAGCGTTCTTCAATTACGGCGCATAATTAATAAATATACCCTCCCTCTCCTTCTTTGTTGTTGTACGAGACGTTCATAATGTTCCTTCACGTGACTACTCGGAGAGGGGAGCTAAATTCGTATTAGTTTCTAATTCCTAGGCTAATCACATTTTACTGATATTTGGATTTGATCCAATTTCTACCTCGAAAAGAATTACCTGTTAAAAGGTTTTCATTTACTCTCAGTGGTATGTTTTGTATATGAATGGATGAACAAAATTTCCCGGGAAGCACACGACCGGTTTTGCGGTCATTGCTGCTCTTCAGGTATGCGTATCCGGTATTCTCCTGTCCAACCATCCCATACTAGTGCGTTGTACTTCTTTATTATTTTCTCATTAGAATCTCATTTGAATGGTTAGGAGCGTGAATGGATGATAAGTCCATTTAAGAATCACATGGTGATTCATCGGAGGATTTTCGCGGGTCAGACAAGACTGACTGTCATGGAAACGGTGCTCTGCTATTAGTTATAATAATGAAGACAGATAAGATGCGATAAATTCAGGGTTTTTAATCATGTTTGACACGGCCGAATATTCACGAAAGGATTCCAGAACTAATCACATTCAGTTAGTACTTTATTTGTTTTACACTGTTCTCCACCAAAAGTCGTTCACACATTCGTCACTGGGGCATAACGAAATATGGTCAGCGTTGTCTGGGTACCTTCTTCAGTTTGCACATACATATCCATTTCGAACTCTGTCCACCATGTTTGTCTTATCAGATATTCCCATATTTGATCTATGTGGTTATGAAACTAATTTGACAGTCACCCGGACGCATCACGTGTTCACAAGCTACTACCTGATCAGTAGCCTCGACCACCTATTTTGCTGAATGAATCGTATTTTTTGTCACATAAATCACTTTTAATTGTCCCATTAGTATTGATCACTATCATAGTCAAAGTTGGCACGATGTCCACACCAATTCACATTGGATCCTTTCCTTTTTGTAATTTGGTAGCGGATACTAGCCCATTTCTGTTATTTCTATGTGTATGTGACTTGAACGAATTCGTTAAACCCTAGTCGGTTTCGTCAAAATGTCGTACCGCGATATTTGATAAGGGTTATTTCAACGCTGGCTGTTTGAGCTTTCTCAAACAATTTACGCAACTAGGTCCAAGAGTTCTCGCTTAATGCAGACCATCTGACTGTTTAGCAGTCACGAACAAATTTTTTTCCTAGCGGCCAAAGACCTTCTAATTTCTTCTTCATTAATAAAACGACAATGCATAGCATTTTCACTGAAAGAGCTTTGACAATCTGGAACCAGTTGAACGATCGCAGAAGGATTAGTACTAGCAAACTTGACTTTCAAATACCACCACTCTTATCCGTTCAGCCACCGCAGATATTGGGAAGACACGATTCCAACAATCAAGCATGCCTAAAAATCGAATAACAATTGACATTTCCGGGCTTATTCATGTGATTTGGTGACTTCGAATGGGTTATGTGAATAGTTAGCAACATGCGCACGTGCACAAACGGTGGTTGACAACGACAATGATTACCTGTACAAATCTGATTATCGTCCGAAATACCAGACAAAAAGAAAATATTGCAAGTATCAAGTACTGACTGGTGGCCGATGGATTTCTTTTATCCATCTGCTATGTTCGAGCTGACGAAGACATCTAAACTTTTTACAATTTTCTGGTAACTTTATCAACATCGTTTGTCGTTATTCGTTCAAGTATTATTAGGTTTCACAAAAAGATCTTGTAAATTAAAGTCAGTCAAATCTTCAGACTGTTCAGTTTTTCAAAACATCCGTTTAGCTCATACCGAGTCGTCAAACTTGATCAAACGTATTCTAAGGTATGCAAATAGATGTGATTCTCTGTCGATCGAAAGTAGGTAAGTTTGAAGAGAGAGACAAGGGACTTTGACGGCAAATTTTGTTGATTCGAGACCACCCGTTTGGACGATGCAATGTGGCATCGTATCAAAGCCACTTTCAAAAGTCACCAGGTATTTTCGCGTGAGGTTCGCCCAATGTCAAACTGCCCGGAATCGGTGAAACGTTCCGTTAGCAAGAAATGCTCAAGTCGTTTTTCTGTGAAACACAAAGAAAAATCTTCACCCAAATGATTGGATCGAATGTCCCAAAAGTTTTTGGCTTGTTCGATATCACAAGTGAAATCGAGGAGCACACTTTTAGAAAGTTGCTAATTTTGTCAATTGTTAATTGCCTGCAAATGAAGAAAAAAATGGGCAGACGATTAGGAAATGAATACGTTTTGCTATTATGGAGTGGTCAAAGTCTTGGTGTTTGAACATTAACTCTTATCTGCCGGATTGTTCACTCTCGTCTGTCTCCGGTCCATTTGACAGCAGGAGACTGGTCTCGATCTTCCGTTGGGTTAGACGAAAACACGCAAGCAGTTTGCTATTGCATTATTTCAAATATTGTATCGCATTACATTTGTTAATTTTATTCTCTATGGGCTTGACATACAGATACCCTGTAGCCTTTAAGATTCGCCACGAAGTACCGGACATCGGGGCCTGGTATTCATGACCTTGAAGTAGATAGAGAATTAATTGAAGTCCCGATAGTTCAAGCGCGAAAACAAGGCGCGTATATGGAATCCAAAGACCTGGCTTTCTGGGGTGACTAGATTACAACTGGGAATCTTGGCCTAGTCTGTGATCAACAATCAGTTCATTTGCAATTATAACACCCTTTTCCAAATTCCACAATTCATTTAAGTCTAGCCACGTTGCTTCGTTGTTTTCTTCTCCTTGTCTCTCAACGTCTCTTATGAAGCTTCATAATAAGTTACCAATCTATGTTACACAGAGGAATGAACTATTCGTCAAGCTTATTCATCCCACTTGTTGAATTGGATTCCATTCGGTGAGCTACACTAAAATATGAAAGGAATCTGCGATACAAAATTTCAATGACTCTTCTCATCCTATTTAGGATAGTTTTTTTGTATGCAATCCAAAATTTATGGCTCAATTGATCTTTCCCAATATCCCGTGAAGTATGAACCCATGGGACAGAGACTGACCTTCGTTGGAAGCTTGGTGGTGCGTTGATAAACAGGAATTTAATGATCGGAAAATTTCGCGGTTTGAACGCTGCATACAATTTTCTTGCAATTAATGCTACCTCACGATTGATGTAAAAAATTTGCTCTCACAAAACAAATCAGTTCATAATAATAGTCACTAGTATTATTATTAGTAGTAGTATGAGATAAAAATAGCTTATCCGTTCCAAAATCAGTCCATCATCTACTCAACTAGCATCAGATCGCATTACCAAATTTCCATGAACAGTGATGACACACAGTACTACTGTCACACATACATATATATATATAATACACACTGGTGCAGACATTATGAATGTAACTCGCCTTCCCCTCCGGTGACCGAGGGCTGGGTAGGAAAAGATTACAAAGTCGGCTTGACTGGTGAAAAAATCAATATTTGTGTATAATACATTTTCATACCTTACTAAATTTGGACTACAAAGTGGCCACCTTTGACAGACGATCTATTCTGGCAGGGGATTAGGTATTCCCACCACGGGTTTTCATCCGGGACCAAGTTTCAGGCATTACATTTCTCAGGGTGGTGTTTTGATAAACATTTCCTAGATTGGACTAGTCTGAACCGATCCACATACCATATGTATCGGAAAAACCGATTAATTATTTGCATATTTTTACCCAGGTGGTGATTAAGTTCGGAAAATTATATGCACACTTTAAATCCCAATTAGTCCGTAAAATGCATGATCGCTTAGACCAAAAACATTGCTTATCATATCTGGCCACATACAAACACACACACACATTTGATAGAAACGATTTTCATGCAGCACTAGACTGATAATTCAATTCTTTGCTTTATATCTCTTTCCGTTCGTTTCTCCCTACCGTAATGCACGTCTGTCATTTCACACAGCAATTGTTAATGGATTGTGCGGAATATGCGAGCCAAACTAGGTTCACGTTTACTGTCACCGGTCCGGGGCTAGACACAATTTCCTATGGTTTTCTCCCGTTCACAAAAATAAATGCATGTGAACATTTAGGACAGGCTAGAGATTACGAGACAGCGAGTGGGAGAAAATAAGTGAAAATAAACATTTTTTCTTTTCGTTTCACCATCGTTTGTATTTGTAAATCGATACAGTTTAATAAACACAAAATGACATCTTGAATTTTAGTGCCGAAAGCGGAAAATAATCATTGGACTCCGAGCAACGCCCATTGACCGTATTAGGCAGACAGTGATCAGTCCAATTTGTCTCATCCAAGCTAGTTTCACTTCTCAGCAATGAAGGTACAATCTAGGTGCCTAGAGAAGTTTACACACCGACACTCAAACAACGTTACTTCTTATGGCACCCGTAAATAAGATGTCGAAGGACAACAATATCGAATTTGACTGGATAGCTTTTGACCATCAAAATGGTGAAACGCATTGTTTTTTCACCAGCCATAAAATGACGGACGTTGAATGTAGAGTGCACGACAAATAGACTGTCTTCAGACAATGAAGTCCTAGAAATGTCAACGCACAGATTGAGTACTGGGTTACTTCGTACGCTTGAATTTCCACGGCGTGGCCCCGTAAAAATATGACTTTCTAGTCGTTTTTGGTCAGGAAATTTCTCGGCGCTTTTGTTTCGGTGAATGAACAAATTACCTTGAGCGAGTGAAGTCTGAAAGTGCTCACTCCCGCGTGTGTATATGCGTTCACGTGATCCCGAAACAAGCCTGACGAATCGTATTTCTGTCTTGCCTACTGAAAACAAATAACAGTAATTATTAGCAGACGCCAACTGAAGGTGGTATCTGTTATGCGGAGCAGGCCTTACGGTGAGCTCGGTGCCACATGAATTAATTTGGCCTACGCTTACGTGTGAAAGCTAGCATATATCCATTTTTCCAAAGTAACAGCCGATATCCATTAAAACACCATCTGGGTAAGATTCAACACCGATGTTTAAATCACTGATAAATACCACAGTCGTACGTAGTCTTTCTGTCAGAATCGCTCAGACAGCTAAGCTATAAGGAACGGTACTTCGCATTCCCGTCAACTACAGTCATTGCAACCTCCAATAGTTTGGTATCACGCTGCCCTCCAGTCACTGGAGGAACAGTCAGAAGTTTGGCCTGAATTCTTATCGGAAAGGTTTGCCAATTTAGTAGAAGCCGTTAGCTTCCCCAAAACACAATTATTCTGTTGCACTAGTCGCGCTCAAATCAAAAATACCCAAGACAGTCCATGAAGTGATTCTGTCTATCCAGTGTTCTCGTTGTGATTCTCACTCAGTTTGACGTACGTTGCGATGGTGCTTTGATCCAATAATTCCAACAGATGTTCCGTTTTCCCTCGCAGAGACTAGCCTTTATCATTTACTTCTCGACAAAGATGCGTAACTTTCGTCTTGCTCGCACAATGAATTAATTTTCTTAAACATCTCCCGTCGACATCCGGTAAAGGAGAACGTAGAAATTTCTGCCTTTGTACTGCATTATGTATTTTTCTCCATGTTCCTATTGCTACGTGGTCTTTTGGTGTAAAGTAGACAACGGCATGTGGTAACAAACAGAATCCTGGCGATCCCATCAACCCAGCACACGTTCTATCTTAACCAACTTGAAATCATGGTAGATCTCAGCCAAAAATAATGCAATAAGACTGACCTACTCGAGTGAGCTGATTAATCTGCATGCAACACTGAGAGCAGCTTGCTTGAGCTGCATGGTTAAAAGCATGCAGGATATCCTCCTACCATGCACGGCAAGATTTACGAGAAATTAGCATCCCAATGTCAATTAATATATCTTGGTCTTGCAAATTTCAATTTATCTTCTCAAATGCTTCTCCGTGCTGAGGACAGGCCCTGTGGAAAAGAGAATTCTTATATCTTTTTGAACTGATAGCATCCATTCACGATCATGTGAGAATCCAGGTTTTAAATTATTCTTGGTTAGTTTCACGATGTTCAGGGAAAACGGTGCACTTAGAAACCTTTCATCACTTCAGGGCTCAAACACAGTTTCCGTTTCTCATGAACATATGTGCATTTCTTAGCCTGTTACTACGCACACACACACACACACACACATACACGCAAACATGGATGTGAGTGACTTGCAAACGTCTAACACATCCGATTTTTTTAGGTTACGCTTTTTTTCTTGCTACACCAAGGCTAGTCAACAATACAACTCCAAATTCATTCTGTGAAGAAACTCTAGCAAAATTATCGTCCCATTAGATAATTTTGAGAACTAAAATAGAACAGGTTTTACCAATTAAATGTATAGTTCACTGTTGTTTGTATGTGCCCGATTCAATTCAACCGATTCGCGGAAATAGTCTCAGAATTCTGGTTCCTCATTCCCCATCTGTTGTCGCATGTTCAAGGTCATTGATTAGTCCATATTATTACCGGTCTCTTTTTACAAACGGTTGCTCAGCTATCAGATCGACTTCGGGTTTTCTATCTCATACCTAAATGTATCATATTTCTCACGTGCATTGTGGAATTGTATTGGATTAAATGATACAAAAAGATTTATTGTCTTAAACGAAAATGTTACATAATCTGAGCGAGAGAGTAGAAATTCCGTTTTGGCATAGAACACTTAGTCATATTAATTTTATCCTTTTTAAACAATGTAGATCTCGTGAACAGCTGGATAAATATGATTACAAAACGTAAATAAATATGTAAACATCCATTTGTTTTGACGTATGTAACATTTTACAATTGAAGTGATTGGACAATCCGGTCTTGAAATAACTCAAAGTTGGCTTATCAGGATGTGAAAACTCCTAGCAAACGAACCAGTGAATTAAAGCAATGGGCAAACATAGTCAGAAACGGTAGAGAGAAATGAGGCAACCGATTGCAGATGACAATTCAAATCCAGTCAAATCGTGGGTAGATTATCGTTTCAGTGTTGGTCCGGTGGACAGCATTGGGACATTTGGATTGGAGTGTCGTAAGTTCGAGTTCTCACACTCCTCATCACCTTCTCCCCTTTTGGTAACCTTTATTTGGTCATAGGTTTTGTCTTACCGGCAATGTTCACGATCTAATCAATTAATAAGGAGACAACAAAAAGATAAAAATGAAGGTAGGCAGGCAACCGGTGACACTGCAAATTTTGTCCAAGGTTGGTTATCTGCTAGCATTCTGTGATCGTTTTGGGGGAAGTTTGAGCCCACAGGACGTTTCGAGCCGTGAATCGTTTTAACCAGACTCGAGAAGCGTTAGAATAATTCACCAATCGCAATTGGAATTGCTTGGTGATTACTGTTTTCAACTTCTCAGTCTTGGGTGACGTCACAAGAGCCGACTGAGGTAAACAAAATCAAAGACCTCTCCCAGTCGAATGTTATACCAGTAACATAATAATATAGGTCGTCATTTAATCACTACTGTTTTCGTATCTCGGGGAACAGTGGTTACTTGACGCGAGCAAGCAGAATTGTTCCTCTGATTCTCGTTGTGCCGATGAGCTATTAAAGACACCGATGGCCACCATCTTGATTCTAGCTACTGGCATTGATTTTCAAATGCTTATTGCGTAAGAGGCTACTCAATTCCACATAATATGCGGTTCAGCATATCAGTTCGAAAAGACCGCAAGACATGCCATAACGTTTCTTCTATTGTGTTCACTTTAACTAGCCCCGTCCACTGGAAATTGGCCGATGTGGTTAATTGGTTGACTAAAACCCAGGGACGACAATTTCCATGCGTTTTTTCACAGTGACAACACCGATGATGTCACCTCGGCAGGTGACGCGACGTTTGCGATCTATACGCCCAAGCTCAGCGCTCAAAATTTTGAAAATTCCCAATCATGAGCTACAAATCACAATTACTGAAAATCGAAAACAAAAATCCACGTGATCTTGGAATGATGATTGTGAAATAATGCAATCTGTTCATTTTCATTCTATTTGAAAATGACGTTTGGGAAAAAAATTCAAATTGGTGACAACAAAACAAAAGAAAAAACTGCAGTCACTTCGCACCTGGACGAATGGGAACTCACGATCAACGAGGACAAATTTATTCGTCTAATTTACTCCACTCCACAACATTTGAAGAGTTTGCGATGCCCAACCGGGGGAAAACATTTTCTTACGGATTTATTAAAACAAATCGGTAGATCAGTACTAGGAATAAATTTACGTGACAAATGGCAGTGGCCGACCAACAAGGTATGACATACAAATCGCCTAACACTATGCCGACTGCTCAGTAAACATGGGCTGATCGCATGAACCGTACGGTCCGCGATCATTTTGACTTAAATACCTAGATAAATTGTTGACTTCACACTAGAATCTAATTTTAATCGTTAGGATCGTGAATGGATGATAAGTTCACTTAAGAACCAAATGGTGACTCATGGTAAGATTTTCGTCGGTTAGGCAAGGCCGACCTTCAGACAGGGGACACAAGGCCCGAAACTATTGGTTTTTCTTCTCAGTAGTATGTTTTGCATATGGATGGATGAACGCCACGTGATTCTCAAATGGACTTACCATCCATTCACGCTCCTAACGATTCGAATGAGATTCTAGTAAAAAACTAGGAAGAGAGCGCGGTACACTAGTACAGTGACGGCTGGACAGGAGAGTACCGGATACGCATACCTGAAGAGCGGCAATAACCGCAAAACGGGTCGTGTGATTCCGGGGAAATTTTGTTCATTCATATGCATGCAAAACATTACTGAGATTAAAAAATGGTTATTGTATTTAGCTACTTACGAAACGCATCACGAAATAATATTAGTCATCACAATTTCTAATATCTTAGTGACATGTGGATTTAATTCCTTATACTGCATTAACTAGATATCTGCTTTCATACACCCACTGTCATCTGTTACTTACCTTCAACAGATCCGACATTGTTTAAGTCAAAACTCACGTCCAAAGTGAAGAAAGAAACAATAATTTTAAAGTTGTCCTTATTCATCCATTTCCGCACGAACACTCATTCAATAGCGCTATTTGTGCGTGATGACGAGTGCTCTAGAAGGCCATTATCCTGAGTGAGAGCGAGGTAAATATAGAAGGAACCGATCACTAGTTTCATTTTTTCTCAACTTTTTTTGGAATTTTGAGTTTCCTAGAAAAATGAGGTCTTGTTGTAAATCTGGCTAGACTTTGATACAAACTGCATTCATTTTTCTATTCGCTCTGAGTTATGTAATGGTGACTTTCTCCGTCGTCAGGGGATCTAAAAGAAACGAACTGCCTCCCAGTTATTTACCAACTAGTGTTAACAGGTAGGTAGATTTGTTCCTTTCTCATTGACCATAAATACTCACGATTTCCGGATGATCTCCACCCGGACTCGTCATTTTCATTCCTGTTGTTAAATGTGGGTTTGCGCGTCCGATATCTATACCCCATCGGGAATTTTGGCTACCCTTGTTCCTTGTGTTACGGCTTGCAAAAAAAGACATTCTCTGATTGTTTCATAAAATATTGATCAAGCGGCTCGTAAGGTTTTCTTCACTAGCCGACATGACGCCGTGACCGATTGGGCTGTTTCATCTATACTCGTGATAGGAAATTTGTTGTTTGGACAGCAAGCCTAGAGTTTGCAACTTGGTCGAAATTATCAGTCTGAAGCACTAACAATAAAGATACAGAAAAATTCAAAAATCTGTGCACTTAATATTTGATAAACTTTACCATTTAAGATGGTTTACCGTGGCCTTGTGGTGCGGGACAGTGATCTATCGTGGTTTAACATCGTTTAGCTGAATGACATCACGGATTGCTAGTTGTCTTCCGGCTTACATATGGACGCTAAACATATTTTTCACAAACAAATGTTGCTTATCGTAGATGAACATGCATTAATTATGGGTGGCATGGTGAGGTTGTAATAATTCGAAGTAAGGAACATCACTATTTTGACAGACTGTCAGTATGAATTCCCGAAAATATTCGTTGAAAACATTTCATCCGGAAGACGGGAGGAATTTGGGTCACTTGTCCCCTGCAAATTTGGTCATTGAAGATTGTCTTAACGGTTTGGAAATTTCTTTTTTGCGTGCAAGAATGAAACAAATCAAATGAATTTTTCAGATACCAGACTTTCGAACGCATTGACCACCGAGAAATGTCATTCATCCATGCACATTGTCATTTCGGACTGTCTACTTTTGGACGTATCTAACTGTACGTTCGCATGATACGATTTGCCACCGATCTGAGACGAAAATAGAAAAATCAAACAAAAGTTCAAATTTGCAGTTTTTAAGTCGACAACTCACGTGTTCATCTGCTGATTTGACCTCACGTGATGAACATGAATATAAAGTTCATTTGTCATTCGATCGGAATCCGGCGATCAGGACCATACGTAACCTCATGGGACGATGTGAGAATTTGGCATCAAATCTGATCAACCACTTGTTTCAGAGTAGACATGGATAATAGCTCTTGGGATATTATATTTACGTGTTTGAAACGGTCTGTGTAAACACATTTGGTTCCATGATAATAGTATTGGGTCATTTGCACGGGACGCAAAATGATGTTTGTGACCGGGATTCAAATAAATCTCCATTAGGCTGTTTGCTTTTCTTTGAGACCGGGAACTGTTTGGTTCCCTATTCCGAAGTGTCTAGGGCGACATTTATGAGCAGTCGTGAACATGATTGTCCCGCTTCAGGCTGATGACTGTCTTATCTGTCGAATAGCCGAATGTCTGCAAGAGAGTCACCGGGTCCTGAGAAATCTGGCAATACTGCGTAACGCGAGCAATAGTTAACCAAATGTGTTGTCGCGCAAGCTAAGTCGCATCCTATGAAGTCAGTAAGCTTTTTCAATAAGACTTCTGGACGTCCGTGGAACGGACATTAATGTATACAAGAATCACCCGCCGCTAATCGAATATGCTGCCTTTTATCTAGAGGTTTTGAAGAAATAGTTTCACCGGAACATTCCGGAGATTCTTGATTCGGACAGATAGCTAACTTGAAAACGGTCATCGGACCCTGATTTCAGTCCAAGGACAAAAGATGAGTGACAACTTCTTTGCGTTATTCCCATGTATTGGTTTATATCAATAGTCTGTGTTGAACAACTCAATGGATCACTTGGTACAAGGCAATTTTGAAAAGTAAAAATATCCACTAGTGACAAACGGCACAATTGTTGACATTACGAATCAAGTGTTATCAGTATGACCAATAGGCAAATACTGGTCACGTGATGGCTCCAGATCAAGTAATACGAAATGGAAATAGGTCATACGGAATCAGGTAGCCAAATAGGATAGTGGAAAACGGTGTGCGTATACGAGTGTGCTAGTTACTCCGATAGTCAAACCGATCGGTCGGGTTCGGTTTGTCGTGATGTGCCTAAACGACTAGAACAGAAGTGAATAGCATTTGGTGCTTCACACGGTTAAATCGGGCAACCGTAACTCATTGCGGATCGTTGACAAAAAAAAACCAGAGTTGTCTCCGAGAATAATATTTCACACTGCAGAAACAATTTTCTGGACATTCCAGTCGGAGTTTTTGAATCCAGTCAGTTCTACAAATCATTGGAACGGGAATCCGGCACGGAGACGTGACCTAATTATCTGTGAAGAACATTATTCACGTCTGTCAAGTAGGACACTGTTCGTATGCTGCCTTTTCTCCGTTGGTGCATTATTAGTCGTTTTGCAGTTGGATTTTGTTTTTTTATTTTCCCGTAAGCCCCTAATGCCGGAAGTGGGACGAGAGACGGCCAGGGGGTCGGAGTCAAGGCCCGTCTAGCTTTGCAGGCGATAACAATACTTTTTTCAATTATCGTGAGAAACTCTAGGTGCTCTTTTCCCACGTTTATCCTTCCCGTCTTTTGGATCAGCAAATTGTCTTAGCTCACTTGCTCTTGATTTAGAGAGATGCATGCGAGATGAAAGGTTGAACGCGTAGACCTAGATATCCAGCAGCAATAGATTATGTGAGACAAAGTCCCGTCCATCACCTACGCATTAATCTGCAGTTTTTGCACGCAAAGCGGTTGCCTCAGCCTGTTGATCGATAAAGCCTCACAAAATACTAACAGTCTCGCGGCACGGTTCAGTAGACTTGCTTGAAATGTTTGGTCGGAACCAGTTTGGCGATCGAAAGTAATAAGATGTTTCGCGATTGACAAGGCCCGGGTCCTCGTGCTTGCATTAGCCAATCGACATTCAACAAACATTATCCTGAGTTTGTCGACATCGTTTGTTTTTCATTTTATTGCTCCTTGTGTCATTTTAACGCGAATAAATATTTGTGTCTTAAAGGTGTTTGAGAAATCCTTTCGCCTCGTTATATGATCTCTTTTTTATGGGAACTAGACAATGCCAGTTGCGTTCGAGTCCCGGTGAGCATGGATATTTATCAAACCTTTCCAGATTTGAGTTGGTCTGGTGATAGTGATCACTAATCTCAAGCGCGTAATCAATCATCGAATTTTTATGTGAACAAAGATCGTTTTAAGCACAGCAACCAGGGCATTTTAGCCCACAAACAAAGAAACTCAGCGCAAATCTCAAGTTGGCTTCCTAATGACCCCTTTAGGACGGTTGTAATCGAGTGAATGACTGCATTCATCTACTTTTTCAGTAGAATAGAACTTGTCGGCTGTCTTAGTCAATCTACTCGTTGGGTGCGCTGTCTCCGATAGACCGAGTATTGCCGCGGGAAGGGCAAAATATTCTGTCCAACCCGTAAGCAAAGATACCATGTACACATGCTAGCAGGTTAACCGTGTGGTAGTTTATGTCGGAATTTTCTGACCTATTACAAACCCGGCTGAACAAAACATTTGGCAGAATGAACATCACTGAAATGTATACAAATTCTACTTCTGATTCATCATCATGAGGCAGATGTAAAGTCTAACTTGTTCTATTCTTGAAAAAGTCACTGTTACAAAACCGTGGGCGCGATGCTCCACTTTTATCACACTCCCATTGCCAAGAATCGTAGGTATCAGTTCAATGCCCAATCGCCTAACAACTCCTTGTTTGGGATTCGAATCCAATTTTTCAATTCTATACATGATTATCGACCTTCATCGCAAGTTCTTCCCTCACTAAAGCATAACTATTTCACATTAGTTGAAATCTCCAACCAAAAGATAGGATCCATTTATTTTGATCCACCATAAGGATTGTTGATATTGTCATTCGAGGAGTAATCACGCCTGGCTTCTGTACACAAGTTATACAACGTTTGGTGAGATTAAGTGCTCCATAAATAACAATACCTATTTAACTGTATTCACTTTGTTATTTGAGTTGAGGTTCAAATGTTACTTTAACATCATCACCAGTTTCGAACACAAACTATAGGTTTGCCATCTGCCCATAAAAACATCACTACTTCAATGCTAACTTATGTTCAATACGAACATTTTCTCTCGTTAGTCTTTGACTGACGCGATCGATTTTATGAAAGCCTTCTTCTTAGTTTATCAATTTTTTATGAAATAGCATTGACTATCAAAATGTCAAAATCTTTGGATAGGACGGTCAAACTGTGCACAGAACTCTTGGTTCATCTGTTTTCAAAAACGTCGCTAGTCAGCACGGCAAGTGTTCATGAAGATTTCATATTGTGATAGATTGTCGATAACATCTGGTGATCAGATGTGCATAGAACTGGGAACTCAGAGTGGGTGTTGTGAAGCTCCAATTGTGACCTGTTCGGACCGGTCAGGGCCCCGGCCCTTACTGTGTGTTCCCAATAAATCTAAACCAATTCCAGCAGAACCCAGGTTGGATCAAAACAAATAGCTCATGTCGGTATCCTTTGGAGTCACTATGCACTGGTGAATATTACCTCGTTTAAACTGTTTCCAGCGTCAACAGATTACCATGGTTAGTCCTTGGCGAGAGAAGCCAAAAATTTTGGGCTTGTCGGTTTCGTGCACATGGATCGGAGCAGATCAGAGGCATGGTGATTGATTTTGCGTTGAAGAGAATTCGGAGTCTGAGGGGCTTCGACAAGTAGGCCAAGGGTGGGCTCCATACACCGCCGGAAACCAGTTGTGAATTCATCATCTAGACGATTTGCAGGCGCAAGAAAGTTAGGTTCACTAAAAACCTGCAAATCGCCACAGATTGTTCTGTTAATAAAACTATCTTGCATTCGATGGTGTCCTAAAACTTCGTATATCCGCGCTGACGAGAAACAGAACACAGCAGTTCGGATAAAGGTTTAGGCAATCAAATGATCAACCTCGAGATGCCTCAACCGGAAAGTCACGAGTTCGAAACCTCAACCTACCTGTCAGCTTCTTCATCTGCTAATTCTTTTTGTCGATAGCAACGCCCTACTTGAGATTGCTATACCTAGTCATTTCAATAACAAAGTAAACTTTAAAAGGTAAAAAGACGATGGTAATACCAATGCTAGTACCACCCTGACTAGGACCAGACAGCCGTGTTCGTCCTAATCTCAGCATAACTCGATAGCGTTCTCTAGTGAACCATCCCCTTCACACGAGCCACGGTACCATCGAGAAGAACAGGCGTGAAAAGACAAAATTAACTACAACCTTTTGTATTGCTAAAATTATTATTGTCATTATTGTTGTTATTTCTACTCTAATCCAACCTGTTGAATCCACTACGACTTGAGTCATGGATGTGATCTCGTATTTTAGACTAATAAACATGGTTCTTGTCAGACAAGGTTATCCAGTTGCAAAATTATTCGTGAGTTTCTAATTTCTACACAATCCGACTCCGTTCCTGCCCGTCATGGCCAACCTCTACCCCACCGCCCAACCCCCACCCCACCAGCCCCGCCTCACCCCCAAGGATCTGTTCATCCATTGTCTTCCTCCCCTAATTTGGCTTTTAACTAGATTATATTAGACATTATCAAACGAAACTGTGAGACACGACCCGAATTTCGTTAATGGTTGTAGACATCGGATTAAACGGAACTCAAATGAGCCAATCCAAACTGATCTGTCAATAAACACACAATTTTACTCGGAAATTTTAATTACAGGTGGGCAATTTGTTTTGTTTTTTCTTTAGTCTATTTAATCAGACTAGGTGCTTAAGTGTTTATGATTGTGTTTCTATATTCTCCTGTATTTGTGTGTGCATGTGTGGGTGGGTGTGTGAGAGAGTTCGTGTTTGCGCCGCGAACATTCATTAGCACACCGGGGGGGGGTAGAAACGTTCACGTGTGTGTGTGTGTGTGTGTGTGGCCAGAACGGATTCGTCCATTACCAACTGCAGTGTAAGATCTAACTTCCATATTATCCATGGCTAACCATGCGCCGCCTTACTGCGCCACCTGAACTCACATCCTGTTACCTTCGATTCCGTGCAGCTTTTGACCAGTTTGAGCGTTTATTGTTTTCACTAACATGACTAGCATTCAGAAACGAATTTTACAGGGACACAGAAAAAAACCAAAAAAAAACTTATGCTTAAACAAATCTCTGCATGTGTGTGTGTGTTCCCCTGTGTGTGTCTGTACACGATGAACACTCACGAAACGTTGGATAGCTTAATCATTACCGTACCATATGAAGAGGGGCAGTAAACAAAATTCCTGATGATGGCTTAAACGGCCGATGACAACAAACAAACAAACCGTTACTGTGGTAGGTTGTTAAGGTTGGACCTTGGGATGATCAAAGTTCGGCTATAGACAGACAGAATGAATTCAAAATGTACTCTCGTCTCCATTTCGCTCACTCTAAACCACATAAATACATTAAAAAACCAAAGCGAGATAGGTAACTTTTAGGAATATAATACCTGTGCTCTGATTGGTGAAAGACAGAATGAGCGACTCCTCTTTGCTCGATAAGATGGGCAGAATTTTTCCGGGAGATCAGATCAGGGGGTAAACTATGGCAGCAAAACATCTAGTACACTAAACCGTCTTTCGAATCGTATTAGCGACATAGGAGACCTTCACATGGAGATATGATCAACATGGAATAACTTGTTCAGATCCCCGATAAGGATCAACAACATCGGTTTGTTCGTGCGTGTGTGTGTGTGTGTGGTTGATCGTCCTGGCGAAATGAAGGTTTGCCTATCGAATGTGTATTCTTCCCGTTTCCGCCTTTTACTAAGCGTTGAACGTTTATTCCAAAAAAAACCATTGCATGCTCCCGCCCGCCCCCCCCCCCCCCCCCCCCCCCCCCCCCCCCCCCCCCCCCCCCCACCCCCCCCCCCCCCCCCCACACCCCCCCCCCCCCCCCCCCCACCACACACACCCCCCCCCCACCCCAACCCCCCCCAACCACCCAACAACCCCATACGCCCCCCAACCCCCCCCCCCCCCCACCCCCCCCTACCCCCCCCCCCCACCCCCACTCCACCCCCCCCCCCCACCCCCCCCCCCCCCCCCACCCCCCCCCACCCCCCCCACCCCCCCCCCCCCCCCCCCCCCCCCCCCCCCCCCCCCCCCCCCCCCCCCACCCCTCCCCCCCCCCACCACCCACCAACCCCCACCACCCCACAAACTTCCCCCACCCCCCCCCCCCCCCACCCCCCCCCCCCCACCACTCCCCCCACACCCACCCCCCCCCCCCCCCCCCCCCCCCCCCCACCCCACCCCCCCCCCCACCCACCCCCACCCACCCCCCCCCCCACCACCACTACCACAACCTAACCCCACCCCCCACCACACCCCCCCCCCCCCCCCAACCACCCCCACCCCCCCCCCCACCCCCACCCCCCCCAACCCCCCCACACCACAACACACCACCACCCCACCACCCAACACACCCCCCCCCCACACCCCACCACACCCCAACCCACCCACACCCCCCCCCCCCCCCCCCCCCCCCCACCCCCCACCCCCCCCCCACCCCCCCCCCCCCCCCCCCCCCCCCCCCCCCCCCCCCCACCCCACCCCCCCCCCCACCCACCCCCCACCAACAAACCCCCCCCCCCCCCACCACACCCCCACCACCTCCCCCCACCCCCACCCACCACCCCCCCCAACCCCATCTCACCCCACCCCCTCCCCACCCCCCCCCCCCCCCCACCACCCCACCACCCCCCCCACCCACACCCCACCCCCGACACCCACCCCCCCCCCCCCACCCCACCAACCCACACCCAACCCCCCCCACCCCCCCCCCCCACCCACCCACACAACCCCACCACCCCCCACCTCCCCAACCACCCACCAACACACAAAAACCAAACACCACCACAACACCCACACCACCCCCCCCCCCCCCCCTTCTCCCCCCCCCACCCACCCCCCCCCCCACCCCCCCCCCCCCCCCCCCCCCCCCCCCCCCCCCCCCCCCCCCCCCCCCCCCCCCCCCCCCCCCCCCCCCCCCCCCCCCCCCCCCCCCCCGCCCCCCCCCCCCCCCCCACCCCCCCCGCCCCACCCCCCCCCTCCCCCCCCTTCCCAACCCCCCCGCCACACCACCCCCCCCCCCCCCCCCACCCCCCCCCCCCCCCCCCCCCACCCCCCCCCCCCCACACCCCCCCCCCCCCCCCCCCCCCCCCCCCCCCTCCCCCCCCCCCCCCCCCCCCCCTCCCCCCCCCCCCCCTCCCCCCCCCCCCCCCCCCTCTTTCTGCCCGCCCACCCCTCCCCTACTTCTGTCTCGTTCGTGTTGCTTCCGCCTAACTTTTCGGGTTTTTGTTTTCCATTTTTTTGGTGCGGGTGGCCCCGTTGTCCGCCGCCCTCGCCTCCCGCTACACCCCCCTCGCCCGCCCCCCCCTCGCGGTTACGGTCGTCGCCTGCTCCCTGTGCCCCCCATTGTCCCTGCTCCTTCTAGTCTCCGGTCTCTCGGTTTTCACCCGCCTCTTGGTCCCACCTCCCTCCATTCGTGCCCGTCCATTCTCTGTTCTTCGCCCATCAACTGCCACAGCCACCCCACGCTCGCATAACTGGTTTTTTTCTTCGCCATTCTCCCTGTGCTGCCCCCGCCCGGGAGCGCCCGCCCCCTTCCCGGGCCCTCCTCGTCCCTCCCTACTTGCTTTGCTGCCTCTGTTGTCGTGGGACACTGCCTTTCCTTTGTTTCGTTGACCCCCCTATCCGGACTTGCGCTTTTGCGCCCCGCCCGTGGGTGGTCGCAGTCCGGTCGGCTCCCCCGGTCCTGGCATTGCCCCCCGCTTTCCTCCGCCGTCTTCGGCCACCCCACCCCCGTCCGCCTGCACTGTCCCCCATGGGTGCACTTCCTCGTTTCCCGTGTTGTCACCGCTGTGCCCCGTCCGTTCTTCTCACCCTCCTTCGTTCCCCGGTAGTATTGAATCCCCTTTCGGCGCGGCGGTTGGCTCTGCCCTGTTGAGGCTTCCTCCCACCGCCTGCCCCGTCTGCGGTGCTTTCCTGGTTTCTTCCTGGTGCGTTGCGCGCTGCTATCACCATCCCTGTGCCTTCTTTCCTGCCGTCCATTTCTGCGCGCGCCCTGCCCTTCCGCCTTAAGCTTCGCGCCCCTACCGGTCCCCGGGCCATGCGGCCAACCTAATGCTTGGGAAATACCAACCTCGGATTTTTGCTCTTCCGATTGTAACGCTTACCCAGTGGTCCGAATTCCTATCTTGAAAGACGAGGTGTGAACAGCATGCCAGTGAAACAAATTTCTGTTTAGCATACACGCTTGTAATGGCCCGATTGGCGACAGAAAGATTTATCTTCGTCGTAAAACCAAAACTTACAGATTTGTTCGGAATTTGAGAAATGGTACACGGGTATACGTTTGTGAATGGTAGCAAATAATTCGGTTCGAAGGACACCCATGCCGGCTTCGAATTCTGTGTGCATGATTGATTTTGATTAGCCAATCCAGTGGGAATTTTATCGCTTAGATGAAGACTCACTCTATCCGATATCCCACTTTTGTGAATGCCCTTGTGTGCAAATGAATGGCACAAAAATAACCCAAAAATTTGCAGATCATCAGAACAAAGAAACTCGTAAATAGTAGTCAATCACCGAATTTCGAAATTACTGAATTGTTGTTGCAACATTGTACTATGGTACAAAGAAGGGAATGCCTCGTAGCAAACGCAGATGTAATTACCGGTCAGACTTTTGACTTGTAACGCCGAGATGGTAGCATGCAGGATGTTCAAACGGGGTGGAAAATTAGTGAAAATGATTAGGGCACCTGATCTTGTTGTATGCATGCCAAGCAAAATATGTAGCCTGTGGTTTGTTTGGGCGCAACCCAATAGGTATTCACAAGGTGAAGAAAGCGCCTAATTAGTAATGAAGCTAAAGCCGAGGTTGTCGGTCCGCGGTAGCCAAACCGATAAGGTCGTAAGATCTGGGCATGAAGGTTGCGGATTCGAGTCCTCCCACCGCCGATCAACTTCCCCACTTGGCAGCCCTTTGTTGGCTGCGGCCCACTTTCTGAAAAATGATGGAAAATGTACTTTCGTTAATAAAAGAGGTAAAACGTAAAAAAGATTTGAAAACGTTAAAATGTTCTGGATAGACAGTTCAAAAAGAAATGCCTTTGGGTGAGGAGCACAGTTGTGAATTGATTGCGGACATGTATTTCACAAATTCTTGTCGAACCTGATAAGCCCAATGCGTGTGAGGATAAGGGCAGAAAGCTTAGAATAAGTCATGTCAAGCTCATACATGGGGAGTTCAGAAAATTTTCCACCGGGGTAAACAGGATAAGTAAGTGTGAAAAGTATGTAGAATGGGATCACGTCACGCCCTCCGTACTGTCGCTCAAGGCAGCTGAATAGCCGCGTACTTAGCACAGACACACAGGCTCGCACACAAGCACACGGTCAGTGTGCATTTCGAAACAAACCAAACAGATGAATAAAGTCAATCTTGGACAAATAGAACGGTTACATTCGGTCCGATTTAGAAAAAAAATACAAAACAGATTTGGATAGAATGATGAGCACAACTCAGACAGTGATATCAGTTTGTACTTCAATAGTAATCCGATGTTCTGTGTTCGGGGACAGGGTGTGCTCTTATGCCTTCAGCTAAGTTAGTGATACAAGTCATAAACGATAAGAGATCTTGTCACATTCAAAAATTTAAGCTAGACGCTGGAATCAAATCAGAGATCGTTCACTTGTCAGAAGAACCTTCTAAACGTCTGAGTGATAGGGTGCGAGAACTTTACAGGAAAGAATTAAAAGATGTTCTGGTCTTTAGACTGTGTCAATGTTATTCAATTACTGACTCAATCATTTTGTCAGATGTGTTGAAAATTAGTTTCCGATGCCTTTTTGGGGACTAAAAATCCAGTAAATTATGGAGAGCGTTTTGTTCATTGTAAATCTACCGTTTGTATCACCGACTCCCTGCCGACTCAATCAGGCGAGCCATGGGAACCTCTTTAGTCAACTACAGCTGTGCACTTGTTTGTTGATTTTTAAAAAATCGATTTTCATGCTCGGTGAGATACAGTAGTAAGTGCCAATCACAGCAGTTGTGGGAACTAATAGGTGTGCTGATCTCCGTCAAATAAAAGGATTTGTCTCCCAACTGGAATGAAACGACCATGAGCAGTGGGTCCTGGTGATCTTTGTGTGTGGTCTGGTAATTCGTGTTGGTTGTATTCACACACTGTTCCGTTTAGGACTAGCCGAACAAGACTCTATCCATGACTATGAGTGCACAAAATTCCTATCTAACACCATGCCATTGTCGGCAATCGCAAGATGTTTATTGTAACAACACCTATCAATTCTGCGACCGTTCCTAACTGCTTCGACGAGAAAAAAAAACAAAGTCAAACGGAAGCAGAATCCCGTTCGCGAGTCGAAAATAAATCGACTTCCCACAGTCAATATTCACTAGCTAATTTGACCGATCATTAACGATGGAATCGCTCCAGCGGATTGTTGCTCGGCCTACGGTTCGACTCAGTCAGTGTGACATTACCACAAATTGTATTAACCTACGGTCTCGATAACCGATATTCACTACCGTCAGAGTGGAGATAACTGATCTGTTGAGTCTCGCTGCGGTGTCAGATGTTAAATCTAGTAGGCATCAGGTTTTACGCTTTGAATTTTACTTTCTCTCGGGCTATTTAAAGGCTGAGTCTTATGGTATCCAGGCGGCATTATCGACCAAATCACTTGGGGCAAGAAAAGTTCGCAAACGAAAGTCAGCTAATATGTGTGTGTGTGTGTGTGTGTGTGAATATGAGCTGCACATCGTTCGGATTCACACGTGTAGGGAAACAGTATTCGTCTCTTCCTTTCAGTGATATCTGTAGATAGACTATGAATTACGAAAACACATTACAGTTATTCCGTCAGTGACACCAGTTAACGGTAAATTTATCGGGGTGCAGCTATCAAAACAGCCGCTGGATCAGGGATCACATTTATCCTGCTGATACGTGAGGGCACTAAGTCCTGACTTTGCACGACTATCCGTGTTCTTGATACTTGACTGTCAATATTAGCTGAAATTCCTGGTTTGTTCTACCTCAAACAAGCAAGTCTGAGAGCTGCACCATCAAATATCACGTCTTGGAAATGTTCAGCTTCCCACCTACCTGTTAACATACAAAAATCTATCTCCAAATGCCTATTTCAAGCATCGAATTCCTGTCACAACTGTCCATCTTCGAATGACCGAATACAGACGAGATCGATCAGACTGTTTCGGCGATTGAATCACTCTGTCAGCTTTTCCGGAAACCGCCTAATCGAGCAGGGAATATTTTGATCTTTTTTCATTTCAACAAGCCAAAACCAACACTGTAGTCACCCAAGAGAGAGGTTTGATCAAATTAAGTTTGCTTTTAGGTTTTTTAGCGGTTGTCTGGAATCAAAAGCGAGTTAACTCGCTCAATTTATCTAGTTTGTCTGTTTCTTTGTTTATGTGTCTCTCTGATGCTCTGTATGTTCGTTTGCCAGTCTTCATCAGTTAATGAACATGAACCTGAAGATTGGGGAATTAACGAATCGGGTTATCCAATTCGTAAGATTTTGCATCTCAAGAATAAACGGATTTTTATGCTCTGTTCTCACAAACTTTTTGTTCAGATACAAAGAATATATCCCTAACCATTACATTGCATGGCAAAAAGCATATACGACTTTGATAAGCATGCTGAACATTTATTCATAAGCCTCGAAATATCTACTTGTCCACATCAGAAATGCAACCATGCCAACAGAAATATTTGTCTTTCCAAACAAATTAAAGAATGATTTGTTGAAATCGACTGTCACGCTAACGATTAGCAATACAATGAATGGATACAAATTTTTTTAAAAAAATACAAGTTAATCAAACCGCTAATTAGGTTCTGCAAAATTCATGTTCAAAAAATCAGTGCACAATAAGTTCATCAACTAATCGTTTAAATGAAAAAAATTCCACTGCAAATTGATTTAGTCGGTTTGTGCAAATTTTGTTTATTTCACCCTACAAAAACGAAATGTAATTTGGCTTGATATATATTTGCATGCTTTTGTCAGCGTGTTTCGTTCGAAAGTTCCCAGTTCTGCTTTTGTCGTGCTTGCGCGCGCGAGAGAGGGAGGGAGAAATGAGAATTGTTGCAAGTCATGATCTTGTGAAATCTGATTTGATCCTTAGTCCATTCAGATTAGAAACGACTGACGAGAATTCCCCGTCATTTCGAGTCCAATAAAGTTTACCGATGCCTTATGTCAAAATGTGTCTGTTCACCGATTTTGTGATGATCCAATTTTGTGCAAATAGTTCCCACAGACATTTTAATTGACTGAAGACATCACTGGGTTTTCGTTATTTCGATATAAGCATTGTAAATGTATTAGTAGAGTTGAATCAATTTATGCAATGATCAATTTAATTGGCTTCCAATCACATTGATTGTGTTTATCGATAAATCGAATGAAAAAGCTGTGTGAGGAAATCGATTGTTTTGGACTAATTCATCCAATACTAGTTGATCGTACGAAAACAAGCCCGCTTGGTTGACACACGAGATTCGCGTTTCGCTTGACTTTAATGTTCTCAGTCGAAAGTCATGGATAACCAAAGAGTCCGAAATGGGAACAAAATCAGTTGGCAATTTACGATCTGAAATTAACTAGGCATTTGAGTCTTACAACATTTCAATGATTAAGAAACTATCGAAGCAATGTGCATGTATATCAGAAGTCATCTATCAGTAGAGATCGATCGCTTGAGCTAGCGGCCCGTGGCCATGCAAATCAGTGACGGATAGGTGCAACATCATGTAGTGAATTTCGACAGCGAAGAAAAGGGATCTTTGTACTCTACACATTCTCATTGGTACCGTCTCAGATTATTTGTGATTTTCACTGAGACGACGATCGTCAAATGAGTTCCGTCATCTAACGGGAAAGTATAGAAACGGAAAAAATCTATGTGAGCCCGAAACCCCACAAAGTGTGTCAACTAGCAGCAATAGTTACACAATGGAACCAGTATGATGGCATCCGCAATACACACCATACTTTCTTCATCCAAAGCTATGTGGGTGAACGCAGGACTACTACCAAGATAACAAATGTTTTCCCAAAGCGAACAATCAAGAGTGGTCGGTGCCCACTGTTCAGCTATTGGATAGCATCCAACTATTTGCATCGTGTTGAACGAAACGTGTTGCGGTCAAACGATGCGAAGTACGATAACCTTGTCAATGTCCATGCATCACAGGCTACACTAACCAACTGACTAAGTGTACTTATCCCAACTTTTGTACAAGTGAGTTGGTGGTAGCAAAAATTCATCACTTTCGTTACTGTCTGGTACTTCACGGACTGCACGGTTGACCGGTTTTTGTGTTGAGAGTGGAATCCGAAGGACGGTCAGCCAAGAAAAAATACAAAATTCAATAGAAAAACGTTACCAATTGTTTGTCGGACTAGTGTACAGCAACGACTGACAATGTGGGTCGACCTGTGATAGACAAATAAAGAACATGGAGCAGTCTTAGTCACTCGTAGTCAATCTTGAATACGGTAAATTCCGTTTATGAATTTGTGAGTCCTAAAAAGTGAATCGATAAATTATACGATTTGTAACCTGTATTGGAACTCACAATTACGGCAGATGACCGTATTTGATAGGTTTCTGCAACCTGAATGAGAGAATAGTGAAAAACCGACACGCTTTCCATTTTGGTTTCACCTTCTGTTTCCCCTCGTTGAAGTGCGATATTTTGTTAGAATCCCTTCCGGTCGAACAGGACCAGTGCACTTTAGCTGTTTGTTATGACATTACTAGTACATTTCTCCTTTAGATGAGATGAGTTGTTTCATTTTGTCTTGACTCTCTGTCCTGTTTTGTTTTGATATTGTCTGTGGAGATGATCAATGCAGGGGAAAAAGATGTCTTCTTCTTTGTTTCTGTTGTTGTCGTCCTCGTAGTTGTTATTGGTTTTGCGAGCATGTGGCTTGAGTTTGCACAGTCTTTCTAAAGATGTTCAAATTAGATAGATGCCGCGTACACCGAAAGCTTGTAGTGAGTCAAAAGGTATATGGCCTTGAAAAGAATCTGTTTCTTCTACCTAGTCGAACAATATCAGGACATTCTGTCTCTTACTGGTCCAAGTTTCCGGGCCAGATAAAGGTTTTTACCGCTTGTAATTCCGTGGGGACAGCGACCAGTTTGGATAGGCTAATTTGTTCGTGATCAAACGGATAAGAGGGTGGGGTTAGGGCAAAATGATCGAATCCTTCCACCACCGATCAGGTTTTGCGTTTGACAGTCTTCTGTTGGTCGCAAGTCTCCCCCCCCGTTCCTGAAAATGAGTTACACCGTTATTTCATTAATAAAAAAAGTAGAATGTGAAAAATAAAATGTCCCGGGGACATGTCAATAACGTCGTAGCTGGTCGCTAAAATGTTGAGGTTTGAAATTTCCAAGTATCATTTTGCACAATTATCGAGGTTTAAGGTGAATATTCAAAGAAGACCACATTCAAGTGACCTTGGTATGAAGGCCAGATCGAAGGTTATATACAGTAGCACAGAGAGGCATCTGCGCTTTCAATCTCCGGGGATATGGTGAGAGTAAACCTTCGTGAACCGGGGTGGCCTCCTCGGCCACCGTGTCTGGACATGAAATTTGCAAGAGTGACTCCTCTCCTCGCTGATCACATTTGCATTTAGCAATCTATAAGGTCTTTCAGTCCGATTATTGAAAATTGCCCGATAATTACTAAAAAATGTTTAACAGGTTAGAAGTGCAAAGCTCAACAAACGTATTACTTGCCCGAAATCAAGGCTTATATCCATTATGAGAACAAATCGGTCTCACATCCAGTTGCTAGGGTAACAAAAGGAAAACGGAATGACGATATCTGAAACTAGTATTTTCAGTTGTCCCATCCTCCCAGATTTGAATTCTGTTCGATTCTCCAAATTACTGTCTACTAGTTGTTAGAAAGACTTGCTTATACCAGATTGCGTACTTATTCAAATGTATTAGTAGCACATTCAGGCTAAGTATTCCCATGTTAGTGATGGGTTCGCATCTGAGGAACCAAAGATAAAAGCACCCGGCTAGAAAGAATGTCATAGTCAAAATAATTTTTTGATAAGTTCATGACAGCATTTCCCATTGAAAAAAATAAATAATTTATCGGATTGGGTTTGATGAAACTTATGTGCCCTCGCTTACTCGTGTGTGTAACATGGGTACCACGGAAACCGGGTATAAATTGCATCGAGTGCTTTCTCAACCAAATTTGGTCGCCTGATCTATGTCAATCTGGGTCACGTGGGAAGGAGACAACAGTTCAAGATGAGTGAAATGTGGATTCGGAGCCGTGACGGGGATATCGCCGTCATGGGCAATGACAAGTAATTCATCATCCAACATCATTGTGTAGCTCACGATAGATAATCACCATGTGATTGTACAATTGTTTCATTCTGGTTCGAAATCTTCAGATGATTCAGGAATCCAAGACAGAAGAATGCACGCTGGACATCCTGACTGTTGATCTATTCTGAGTACCTATCAACGGTTAACTGAAATTAGGGAATGATACAGGACAAAAAGCAAAGAAACCCGGGGATGATGACCTACGACCTTACAAAGGGCAATAACAGACAAGAATGTTCGATGAAACGCTGGGAGGTAATCCAGGTGGCTTCACATTTACACCATTTCACTGGGAATTTTTAAACTCCAGTTCACGTCGCATTTCAGGCATGATGAAAATGTGCATCGTTAACGATCCCCAAAATATCCAATGAAACAGTGATGTAATTATTCTACCAATATCGCCAAGAAGTTTTGCGCGGATGTCATACACAAATCGCTTAAAGCATCCTACTATTTAAAACAACATATCCGGGGACAGACCAAACCGAATCGGTTCAGTTCTTGATAGAATGTGCTCCAGTATTTGTTGTCACCAGGTGAGACGCACCGTGTTTGGTTAAGAACGAAATGTGTAAAGAGACTGCAAAATTGTGCACGCAACTTGTTTGACTGTCGATAAATGCGGACATCGTCAGTGCCACTAACCGATGCAGCTAACTGTGTGACATCATGAATTGTTCAGTCAAACCCTATGATTTCCTGTCCAAAACTTTAACGCAACCAACTGAAGCAAATATACCCATTCGCAAGCATATATATATATATATGCCGTGGTAGTGCCAACTGGCGATCAGTGCCCACCAACCAGGGCCAAAGGTAATCGTTTCATTTTTGTCGAATTCGTAACCCGCTATTTTATGTTTGTCAGTAGACATTCAGGTGAAAAAGAATCTTACGGAGATGTCAATCAGTGAATTGGGAATTTGCCGGTGAGAGATTTGGGACAACCAATTACAGATGTGTCATTTCCTGGTGAGCACACTTTACCCTAGCGGGGTGGGTGTATGATAGCCAGGGCCTAATTCGTGCATCAAAACTCCTACCAAGTCCGAATTTAATGATTAGTCACTGTGTAAACTTTGATGGACCAAATTAATTGGGTTTGGCTTACCGAATTCTGCCGATAAAACAGATTAATTCAAATTGCTTTTCCTGAAGCAGCTCAATTCTCAATGTGCCTGTTGTAATTTCAGCTGAATTGTGCATCTAGTAAGTGATTCATCGCCGTAATTCATTTTACTACTAATCCGGTAAATTCACTCGAGTGTTCTGTTTAATAGATGTCACTCTTGATACCTGCACCCCCGGGCAGATTGTTCTACCTCAGTGACCTACAATTAACTCAACTCAGTGACAGTATTTCAAGCGATCCTGTTGTCTTATTCAAACAACTTCTCGACACCTTTTTCAAAGTTTAGTATGATCCAAGAAATTGCAGAGATCGAAAACGATTGGAGTGGTCGCACTATTGCATGCTCCTGTGATTATGTGACATGGAAACCCCTGATCGACCAATGAGTGCCGGCTAATACTCGGTAACATTTAAGCAGCTTTGGGTGATCCCTCTTGGTCCATTCGGATTTTCATATATTAGTTTCCGAACTTAAGTTGTTTCTAAGATTTTCATCGTTTATCTCACAGTTCTTTCCATTGAGCAGAACAGGCGATTAGACAAACCTTCTACTCACCATTCAACTAATTTGAAGTTCCTTGTAGGCCAAAATGTTGCACAATCCCCATTCTCGTGGCACATTTCAAGTTCTAGTTGACTAATGTTCAAATCCATTGTGCTCTAGCCGGTCCAAGTCGGCTGTGAATGGAAACAACCCAACGCAGACCGAGACAAGGAACGTTCTTAACAAGATTAAGATTGCATTCCAAGCCTCTCCGTTCAGAGTATTCTGTGTGTGATGTGTAAGCGTTGGACTAACGCTTCGCTTAGTGTCAGTATTTTGTTCTCTTTCAGTTCGCACATGTCTACCTTGTTTGTTTCCGATTGTAAAGACAACTTTCACCTAAATCTAAGTAGTATGCAAGTTGTCTACACGGGGGTAGCCACTCGATCAATTTTCCCGGTGTCTTCGAAACCAATGAAATGGAAAATCATCGGTGCATTGAAGAAATTTTCATTTGTTTTTAACCTGAGGTTCATCCCAACCAGAAAGCCATTCCATTCTGTCCACACTGATCCCCGAGCGTTTGGCGGTCTAAGGGACAAAGTAGAATTTCCCTTGTTCACATCATTACCAAATAGCATATTGGGTAATTTCATCTCCCCTTTCCTTCAAAGTCAGTGCCCATTCCCCGTAGCCCATCCTGTCACCCATCCACTTATCCTGCCATTCACAGACCCACCCATCCACCCCACACGCACACACACACACACACACACACCGATCCATGCAGCACACGTCTCTGATTATCACTCACCATTGTGCATGACTCGTGGGCAAGAACAACGGAATGTTGATCGTCACACGTTTCGCATGCTCCAGTGAACTGGGAATGAAAAAGAAATGCCCAAATCATTGTACGTTTTTTTTTCTCTCTCTCTCTCTCGAACTATTTAGTCGTAAGATTGTCCAATTTCCTGTAAGAATATTATGAATGTCTACCCGGTTTTGAACATTTCTCTCACAAATTCGTAGCGAGATATTTAGTCGACAATTGTCTGTCGTGGAATTTTCGCCTAGAACACGTAATGCGTAACCAGGGTAACACACACTCACACACACAGAAGCAAGTGCAGAATTTTCTCTGGCCTTGCACCATTGCTGGTCCGAGGCGGTTCATTGTTTTATTGAATCACTGCTAATATTTGTCAGTTCTGTGTTGGTTTCGCGATGGTCCTATCACACAATCTAACTTTTTCCAAAGTCAAATAGGTTTGTTTAAGAGTTTTGTGCTAAAGTCTTACAACCTTATTTCATGGTTGACGAAAAGTGTTAAGATGAAGAATTAAGGAAAATATAAATGACTAATTCAGTTTCACAAGGATAATAAAATTGATTGTTTTTGCGCCTTATATTCTTGACGAATTCGAAATTTTGAGCTGATTTGATTAGATCTTGATAGCACAAATCTACGGGAAAACTCATCCGGACTTTTAGCTATTTTCAATGTCCGTTCAACCCCATGCAGTTGTTTCGTTCGGCCGAAAACTAGAAAACGGTAAGATTAGTTCGATCGTGAAAATTCATTAAGCTGGTGTGCGGCATTTATTGTGTAGAACGTATCGCGACTCCGGCAGACGGGGAGAGTAATCGACCTCGTGGCAAGAACCAGCAAGAAACAGTCGTCCGAAGAACCAACAACGACTACGTCAAAGGTTCATCTAGTCTAATGTTGGATTCTGTGTAAGCGGGGTTCGGAAAATAGCCACACATGTGGCCGAGTACGACCCGGAGAAAGGAAGTTGTTTTGCTGAGCAGTATACACGTGAATTATTCGCAAGCCTTCCTAATGCAACACTGGAGAGATTGCGTGAGGCTGGATATTTTGTATGCCTAATTCACATCCGACGGTCTTGATCGGGTTAGCCCACTTGTAGGACCATGATCCCGAATAACAAAGGGTCATGAACTATGCGATTTATCGCATTTTCTCGGAAATGCGTCGAAATTTTTCGGAAATATCATTCAACTGGCTTAGTGCAATTACGTGCGTTCACGTTTGAAACAAGACCCATCTTACACATTGGGCACGTTTTTCTTATGGACTGCCAGATGAATTGAACATTCATGTTTTGTTCCTTGCCGAATTACGAATATTTCTGACATGAACCCTAATAATTTCGACTTAATTCGGAAATAACGCAAAAAATGATAGAGATTCAGGTGAGCAAAACTTCGAATTTTTGATGGGCAAATGCTGGTAAAATTTTCAACACTTCCCTGTTCTATGAGACTTCTACGGTTTACACTGGGTCAGGTTAATGCAATCAGTTGAACGCACACTCAGAAATAATAATTAATCTCAAGATGATGAGACTATCTGCCGAGGTCATTTGGTCACCTTTATTTGGACGTGAAATTCACGCCTTCGAATTATCGCGTGGTCGGCCATTTATTCATTCAGTAATCTTTGACCAGTCATGGCCCTATTCGTGAAACGAATGCATACAGCCTCTTCATTAACAAAGAATGGTGGGCAGTCTAGAAGACAGCTTTCCAAGATAGCTGACCGCCAAATACTTTCTACACTGTGGACATATCTGGGCTATCCAACTGGACAAATGTGAAGTACGTGTATATGCTCACAAGTACTGGAAGTGAAGTATCAATATGAAAATGTAGGCACTTTTAAGTCTCAACCTTGCCAGACTCATGCCTCAGGCCTAAATGCCGCCGAATGGTCATGCTACGTAATCGCTAGGACCCGGTGCAAACCAGACACCGAGGTTAGAATTGAGCAATCGTGACCTTGATGCGTTAAGTGGCATGGAATCACATGAGATACAAATAGGCCAGGCTTAGTTAGGAGGCGGGTAATAGTGGATTTTCATCAGTCAGCATAGTGACAGGCGATTCTTGAATTCCAGCTTCCGTCCACTTTGGTACGACAGACACTGAGTACAAAAACTAGGAATATCTGTACCATTAGGGAAAGTTGTCTGACGAAGACAGTAGTTGAAACAGTTGGTATTATTGGAAGGTATCAGGGCAACTCCAAAGATTCATACTAATACAACCAATGTGTTAAGTCAACCAAATATAACGGGATCTCAAGCTATTTAAAAGTCAAACAGCAATTAAAAAGCATTACACGAAAGTAAAATATACTTAAATCACAGATCGTAAACCGGTCGCCAAAGTTTTAGAGGTCCGAATCGCTGTTTACAAGCAGCCTTATTTCCTATTTCCTTTCTTGTTATCCCATCTTCTAGTTCATTCGTCAATGAAAAGAAAACGTAACTTGATTTCAGATAAGGTTTTGCGACCAGCAGAAGGCTCCCATTTGGGGAAATTTGACCCGAGCTGGGAAGACTCGAACCCACGACCCTCAGGTTCACACAGCATCGTGTTGACTAATTGATCAGTAAAGTGTAAAAACAATCTTTCAAGTGAATGGTTGCCTCACCTAGAAGTCAAATAACACAATATGCAAATGTGATCAAAATGTCATCCAGCACGACGTGCTTCTTTTTCCCGGTGGCCAGTCAAACAGGAGTTCGGTCAAAGAAGTACCAAAACTAGGACTCTGAAGAATAAAGCAAACATATAAACACTTGACACCAGAATTTTTGCACTACTAGCCTCAATTTATTCACGTTTTAAAATCTGAGTTCACTTTTTGAGGTCGGCTTTGGAAAAAACCAAAGTTTGTGGACATAAACGCTTCAATATTCAGATACTGGGATGTTGGTTGAGCTGACATGCTTAAGTCAACGTGAGTTAGAATTTGTGCATCAAAGTGAAATATCTATGGGTTGAATCTAACTAATCACGGGATTTTGTCTAAAAGTTTGCCGCGCGAGACTAGAGCACTGCGAGGTGAGGGGAAGGAATCCGTGACATCCGGCGGTGGCTAATTGGATAAGGTCGTGACGTCTGAACTTCAAGGTCGCGGGTTCGAATTCTCGCACCACCGATCAACTTCCCCGACTTGGCAGCCCTTTGTTGGCTGCGGCACCCTTCTTGAAAAATGATGTATTCATGAAATAATTCGCCATGTGATACCATCGCTCAACTCACCATTAAGAAACCATGGAAGCACCGTACAACTTTTTCATCCTTGTTAGGAATCATCAGTAGTGCATATCCGCCGCGAACGAACTGGGACGCGAACCCGGGACGAACGATTCTGAGTAGAACGCGTTAGCCATTACTCCCCCGGGACAGACTCTTGTCAGTTAGTTGAATTTCACCACATGATATTGCACCTATCCGTCAATGATTTGCATGGCCACGGGCCTCTAGCTCACGGCAATCGATCCCTACTGATGGATGACTTCTCTGCAGGTAGCCTTAGTACACCGAAGGCTTGAATATGACCCACAGAGCCTGGCTGCTTGGTATGTGTTAGTACATTGTTATTTCATTAATGAAGTAAGTAAATGGATAAAGCTAAAAGATCTCGCAGAAGCAACGTGCGGAGTACAGCGTGATTCTGAAACGAAACGCTGACCTCGTTCAGGACTAACCTGTGTCCAGCTCGTAGAAATCGAAATCGAAACTGGATGAGAAAGTAAACAAATGAATTTCGGCATTTAAGTTTCCACGCGACCACAAATACACAACCTAAGTGTACGTTGTTATGCCCTACTGGGAACGGTTCATGATGTGGTAGAGCCAGAGGTACAAATCAATGTGATAAAGAATGGGACCAAAAAAGCACAGTTTTGCATTTGTCGGTAAGGTTCGAGTTTAGTTTTATCCGTTTGCGAATATCCAATTATCTTTTCAATTTTATATGTATTTTTAATTCGCGCATACATGGGATGAAAAATCAACCATCTGGTAGGGTGAATAGATGAATGAATGAATGGACAAACGAACAAACGAACAAACGAACGAACGAATGGAGAGAACAAGTTTAACAAATCAACCTGAGAGTTGTCGTAAATTTTTATGATCCCATTGCTCACCTAGTTGTGCGTACGCAAATCGGATAAAACCAAGTATGATATTTGCAAAATGGCTCGAGTTTTTTCTCCTTTTCGCGGTCTCAAAAGCTACGTAGAAACAAGCACCCCGGGCACGTTATTTGCAGTTTCGTGGAGGAGATTTCCTTCCACTCCCAGCCCGGGATAAATGCACTGATTTGTCTTGTTATGGCCAAATTTTGATCGGCAGAATTGATAATTTGCGAATTTACATTGGTTCCGTTGTGCACGTTTGTCGGTCTAGCCCCGCGCGCGAACAGACTACATACGTATCTGTGTGAACGTGAAAATGCGTAATTAGGCAGCTGCGCGTGTCACCCATCCTTGTCCGTGTTCCCTGTCTCGTGTGGAGGAGATCCATCGTTCGAGTTCGATCCCTATTCGGATCGCATCGAACCGAAATCCAAATAATCCAATTGAGGTAGTCGTTTTGTAAAGTTTTTCACACCTGTGTTCCACAATAGTTATTGTGTAGCCAGAAAAGGTTTACTATCATTTTCTAAAGCCTGCTTTCGAAAATTTCATTCACTGCGCTGATAGACAGCATGACATTCAACGTTTGTTTGGGGTCATGCAATTGCCCTGTATACCAGACGACACAGCGGCTAGACAACACATGCTGAACACGTGTGCAAGTTTCCCGTTTGATTAGCACGTTCCGGAACAGTTATGATTGAAATATCGCGATCGGAGTAGGAAGAGATGCATAAAATGCCGATATAGACTGTGAGTGGAGGGAGTGCCATATTTGTGAAAACTGTACTTGGATCATATCGAGTTGTTTCACTGGTTAATAGTAGTTGAGCGATTATGGACCGAGATGAACGAACAGTCGATCAGTGTGTATCATCCAATACAATTTGATCGTGACAAGTTGTTAGTACTTTTCAACCGTGGAAAACGGAAAGACCCGGCATTCTTCTTGACTAACATCCACTAGCTGACGCCTAGTTTTAACTGGACAGTAAAAACACAAGGAGGTAAATTAAATTAACAGTGTAGGAAATAGTGTAGCTCGATCAACATGAACCGTCCTAGTCACACAACCAAGCCAATTCAAAAACAGGGCTGAAGGTCAACAAATACGGCAAATCTATCAGGTTATGACTCAGAAAACAGAAGAACCGAGTGATAATTGTGTAGGCGCGTATGAAACTTAATAGACTACGCTAGTCGGGTCACGTGTTGCCTATGACGACTACTTGTCAATCATACCGTGCCCTATTTTGTGTTCCTCCTAAGGAATGGAAGAAGCCATGTGGAGGTCAACAGATGACGTGGCATCCGGGGAATGAGAAAATGTATAGCGAACTTAGGTAAAGTAGGTGCCCCACATCTTCGACTTCGTGATTGGGATCCGAAAGACTCGTCAACTAGCTGGCTGGAGACACTGAAGGATATGAAAGGGAACAGTAAACAGTGGTGATCGTGTTGTCATTTTCTATCGAATCAGAATGTTTGAATATGCGGGTTTGTTCAAATAGACTGCATCTTATCTTTTTCACTTGTGTAGGTCCACTCCCTGTTCCCCTTGGATATTCACTCTTTTAGGGACATATGTAACCGTGGGGAAAAGGCGGCGGTCAGTAAGGCTTGCCTTGTTGTTTAACGCTGTAGGATGATGATGATGATGATGATGATGACGAGGTGCGGATGTGCATTAGCTAATTCTCTTAAGTTGGGATGTATTAATAAGAGAAGACACACTTCGTTCCGTCTTGATTTGGCTGTTCTCGTTAGAGCTGGCGGAAATTGGCGATGTCTGATTAGCAAAATGCGCGAGTGAGGTTTGTCGATTAGCGATTGAGGTGACAAAAATTTCTAAGAGATGCCATGATTTCTTTTCACATTTCACGTTAATGACAAGGAATTACCATTGGTCAACAGAGAAGTGGGAGTGTGGAAAGAACGAAATTCACATCGATTTGCCCTGAAATTTGTATTCGGTGCATAATCAAGTCATCATAACTTTCAATAAAGACGTACGGCAGTTGGTTAAACAAATTTGCTATTCCACGAATAGTACGTTCACGATACCTCGGCAAGTTAAGTGTCCGGCTAACGTCTGTCAAGACAAAAATCCAGAGCGTTTGTTGAATGGATCTCATATCATTCCATGGCACTGCTGTTATGCATAACAGCGACGAGGTTCTGGTCGTTAATTTGTAAGGATTCGTGCTACAAATTCCTGTGTTCACCTTTTTCGAAACACATTGCAGAGGTGAATGGCTAACAGGCATAGTTCGCGAACCATAAATAGAATAGAATGCAACGTCTCAGTTATGTATGGTGATTCAATCAGCCCCTGAGACTCCAGGCTGGACCGCGGAACAGGAAAATTCATAAGGTACCCTCTGCTGACCGCGTCTCCCTTCCTGAAGGATGATGCACATTGATATTTCAATAATAAAGGAAACAAAAGATTAAAAAAGATTTTATGGGTTTGCTGATGATAAAAAGACTGGAGTCAATTAAGTTTTGTCGGCGATAGTAATAAGCCGTCAGTGTTCCGTTTGATGTTAATATTAGGCTACAACAATACGAATGTTCAAAGTGAGAATTTTGCATAATATAGCAATTAAAAATGACACCAGATATCCTGATGAAACTTTGGACTGAGTTCAGTTTACGGATCCATACCGATAAAATGAGAATAATCAGGGAATGTGACCACGTTATTTGATCTACAAATGACCGTTTCAAGCCTTGCAACCCGAGAGGACCAACGTGATCGATGGGCAATAAATTGTTCCAATTTTTACATTTTTAGCTATTCTTGCCAGAAACGTTTTTGTCCTTCTGGGATAACTGGATACCACCTGGTTGCCACAGTAACTAAGCAACTTGAAAAGATTAGTCGGCTTGTCAATTTGCCGCACAATGATGATTGACTGATGCATTTATAATCAACCATTCCAGTCTAAAAACGTGAAATCAGCTCATTCAAGCCTACATAAAAGCCGTTATATCATTCGTTTGCAATACTATGAAGTACGGTTTGTGTTGGATTACTGCTTCGTCTCTTTTTCTGCCTGAAGATCAAATCATATTTTTCGTATCTTGAACAGTTGCTAAGTTATCTTACAAGTTATCTTACCATACAAGCAATCATTTGGACGATTAAAATCAAAAATAAGTGGGTCACTTATCTTTGTTGAGATTCATAACCGGTAATGCATTTTTGTTAAATGCTCAGTTCACCGATATCAGTGAATTCAATTCGAAAGACAGCTAAGCGACTAAGTTTGCGATCTAATTGGGTTTCGAAATGCCAGGGTTATGTGATATCGCTCTTGTCCATTCGACACTGTTGGTCACAAGTTAAGTGATATCGACGTGAAGGCCTAAGGTGAACAAAATTCTATCTTAAGAACTACGCACAAAGAACTACGCATTTGATCAAATGCGTCCCCATACATCCAATACGTTGAATTTACTTTAGCATTTCAAGACTGGATCTAGAGAACGCTACAATGAAAGTGAAAGTGATTGGTCACCTGCTATCTCACACTTTTCATGAAAAGAACTAGGATAGAGCTGGTTCCCCTACTACCGTGCGTGATGCATACACTTCAAGTGGGAGTAGGCACGTGACCAACCATAGGCTGGTGACTGAAACAATCATTTGGCCAAAGAGATGTGACGGAAATGACTCAGCAACTGATCTGTGTATTAACTGTGACAACTATAGGAAGGGCTAAAAACTGTTCACACGTTAAACTGTCTACTAATACCGAAAAAAGGTATTCGTCTCCTTAGCGTGATTTTATTATTGATCAATCAAAGTCTATTCGTTAGTTTTTGACACGAATCATCATAAATGTGTACATGCATTCTACTCCTCCGCCGGTCCGTCTTGATTCGATTCCATTGATTTCAATACTTCCATCCAGGGATGTCACGTGTGTTTACATTTTTATCGCATTCAAACAAACGATTACTTTTGATTATCAGCTTCTCCGTTTCCCTCGTTTGATTTAGTCAGAATTGTAATTTCTGTCCATTAACTGAATACTTGTGGTAAAATGATTTCAAATAGTTTCTACCTGCTCGCGAACTGGGAAGTTTGCTTATAAGAACTCGGAAAGGTATAATGTTCAGCCATGGGCATCTCACGAATACCGCGTCCAAATAATGTTTTGTTTATACGACTTATCTTTATTTGTTAGTATTTTATTAGTTCTACATGCAATACGTTATAATTGAAAATAGGCAACAATTCTCCAAAAAGCAGTAATTCACCAATTTACCGAAATTTTCTATTCACACTGTCGACTAATCCGATCAGTCGCTGTTTGAATGACTTCACTATTAAGGGTTAAAGGTGTATGATGCCGGCTGGCTGTTTGATGTCCTGTCACGTCAGAGTTGATTCTTGTTTCACACTGCTAACCACGGTGCGTTACATCAATTACTGCGTGATTTTATAGGCAAAGCAAATTGAATGCACGGCCGGCGGTGGCCAAGCGGATAAGGTCGTGGCGTTTGGACGTGAAAGTCACGGGTTCAAGTCATCCCAACGCCGGTCAACTTTCCCATTTGACAGCCCTCTGTTGGTCGCGGCCCCCTTTCCGAAAAATGATGTAAATTGTTATTTCATTAATAAAAAGGAAGTAAGCGATAAGAACTAAGAAGAATACAAAATCAGTAGTTCTACATTCGGTAATAAATATCTTGGGTTCGAATCCTTCCCCATCTTTCCGCTTCGCTTCTCACATTTGGACGTCTTCCTTAAACTTTGTTTACCAACTAGGCTGTGTTAATTTTATTCTTACATTGTATTCATATTGTACCCTGTGAGCATGAATAACATTCAGAGTCTGTTTTGTATTCTGGGGAATATCTTCGACCTATTTTTGTAAGCTAGACTGCGGTTCCATCAAAGGCATAAAGTCGTCTTCGGCCTACGGCAAATGTGAAAACCTTGATATTAGGTAATTTAACCGAATTGTCTTTTTTTCTTTCTTACTCGTCCGGTTTTCGGTAACCAGTTCTCACAATAGGCATTGAGAAATTCCAATAAATGATAATTTCAAACAGGTCACGGTTATTTCTGTCTGAACAGGCCAGTTGAAAGAATGCCACCCTCGAAGGTGCTCGTTAGGAAGTGAAGAAAACTGTGTGATAAGAAAAAAACTACTTATCCGATCAGTAGAACTTTTTACTGAAAAAAAACTGCCAACTATGGATTCAAAACGGTCAAGTTTACGAAAACAATGGGCCAGTGTCAAGTCAGTCAAACTGTCCGCAAATTTTAGCCTCGCATTTCGTGGACCGATTACAAATTTAACCAAACGGCAGACAGTCTACATACGAAAAATAAACATAAGCACACACAAGCAGGTGCAAGGCCGTGACTAAGAAGTAGGGCATAAAAAAACTTCTCAGGTACGCATTACAGTCTACTCTTTTTACACCGATGAAAGTAGTACGTGCGCAGATATTAAGGCAACGGTGCTCTGCCGTATGCAATTCGGGATGGACGAGGGTGCAAAGAGCAGTGTTAAGTATGTGATACATTCAAATGATCAATTCTCACAGACACGTTGGCTAGGCTAATCTTAGCAATTTTCACAATAAAGCTGCTTTGTTTAAGAATTGTGGACATTTGACAGAGTCCACTCACACGGATGCCAGTTCGAACAATGGAATTAACTCACTTGCATATTGCATGCACCACATTCCTGATGTGATAGTTAGTAAATTTGTGTCGTAAATCTGTCAGCAAATATATCCGTTCCGATAGGGCCACTGTTAAGCACTACCAGCATTTTTGTTCGTCCACTAGAAGATGCGATCTGAATCCTATTTCCATGGGGTCCGAAGTTAATCGACCGAATCGAATGTGTCATGCTCACTCAGTTTGTTGCAATCGAATGCGATGGTAAATGTGTCACACGGGCAACGCATTCGCTTCGCATATGCAATGTCCTGGGGTTCGATCTTTCGCATCTTCGAGTATTGATCGGTCGTGCTGATCAGACCTACCGGTCTCTTCTACTCCTCCGACCCGACAGTTACCAGCCATTTTCTACCATTCAGCAATCTCTTACAATGGCCACGTATTCATTCCACGAAAACACGGATTATAAACTGTTCGCAAACCATCTGTTGTTACATGTATTGGATATCTCCAAATTCAAATTGCATTTAACCGAATCGATGAGGAAAGAAATTGCGCAACCGTTCATTAGGTAATTGTTTCCTTTTCATGTACCGGTCTATCTGTTTGTAACTTGAGGGACGTTTCAGGATACGTGCGAGTTAGACTCGCGAAACAACTCGATGACGAGAGTTGTGGTAATTATTACCATGCACTTGAAAGAGTACCGACTGTATTGAGCACAACAAAAGACTGATTACTGATGGACCACGATTAGATTGTGCATATCCCATTCACATTCCTACTTTTCCAGACAATGTGCCCAGCTTAGTCACAAAATTCCACCTTGTACTGTTTTACCTTTTACAAAAGGACAATAATGAAATGTTAGTGAGTATCTACGTACAACTGAGCATGTGATGGAAAAATATTTATAATAATAATAATATTAATAAATGTTATTATTATAATTGTGATTGTTACTCTCGACATCGTTGTCTAGTTAATCATCAGAAGGAACCTTGGCCAGCGGTGGCCAGACGGATAAGGTCGCGGCGTTTGAACGTGAAGGTCGCGGGTTCGAATCCTGTCACCGCCGGTCAACTTCTCCACTTGGCAGCCCTCTGCTGGCCGCGACCCCTTTCCTAAAAGATGACGTACATTGTTACTTTATTAATAAGGAAAGTAAGAGATTAAAAAAATGCTATCACTCTCCGGAGTTCGTCTCGTGTACTGGGAAAACAGAATTGTCAACGGAATGAAACATTTTCAGTTCACTGGAAATCTTATCTCATAGACATCTGACTGATGATCACCCGAAAGCCGCGTTCACGAATCGTGCGTTCACATCGTAGGGGACCAGTTGATCACAGAAATCCACGAAAATTCATTGTTATTCTGTTCGACGAATTACATCACTTATCAGTTTGTGTGATCGAGCACACTTTTCAATGCAATTTCGTGATTTCGTTAAAATTATTCGAATCTATTTATTTCACGGGGGAATTTCACGAAAGTATTTGCAAACATGTTTTGACGGATCTGGCTAGTCCACATCCGTTGGTACACACTGTGAGCATCGCACAGAAAATCAGCCTACTTTTGCCGTACATAACTCGCAGTGTATAAGTGCAGACTAGTCATACTTGAGGTGGATGAAAACTTGAAATCAAAGTTTTAGCTGGACGGCTGTTCTGAATAGATACGATATAACATTTTTATAATATTGATACAATTTCAACGTTTAACGAAAACTGGTGTAGAAGAATCTTGGGTTGTCATAGAGCTCGAACAGGAGAGGGGAGTGGTCATTTTTAAATTTACCCATAGTGGTGTTTCGTGGAACAAACAAGGTCATTCAGAACATCCGGGATGAAGTCTATGTTATCAAGAGATTCCCTTGTCTTTATTCTCACAAGTCCCGTCCTCGGACTCCATTAGGGTTGTCTTGCTCAGTCATTCAGATTTGGTAAGCCGTCACTAATAGTCAGTTCGGATGACCCGTATCTGTGAGCCAATTCATGACTCATTTTTGGCTTTTCCGTAGCTTCAACTGTTTTGAGATGGTACGAACAGCCATATGTAATGTAATGTAATGGGAAACCAAAGAAGCACTGTACAACTGTTCCATCCAGCTTGTTAGGAATCATCAGCAGTGCATATCCACCGCGTCCGAACTGGGACGCGAACTCGGGACGAATGATTCTGAGTCGAACGTCTCAGCCATTAAGCTATCGGGCAGCCTCTGAACAGTTTGTTCAACTTCACCACATCATGTTGCACCTAACAATGATGGTTTCTTAAGGTCGAGTTCAGTGGTAATATCACATGGCCGATAACTTGGCCAAAACATCTAAACCCCCTACTACTAATACATACACAATATTTATTCACTTGGTTGTGCACATACTACTTACATCATGGGCCAGACTAGCAATCGGGTACCAACTGTCTGAAGATTGACTTGCTTAACGGATGCAAGCCATACGATAAATCCGCATTGTGAAGCACAATTCAATTTACTATTTATTCACACACTCCAGTTAACTCAAAAAGACATTCCCCTAACTCGTCTGGTCCGCTAGTATGAGAATCGAAAAAAAACATTGTGGGAGGATAATCTACTCTCATTTATTTCGCCTATGCTCGGTCAGTCGCTTGCATACAATCAAATCGCAAGTTTTATTCGGACAACTGATAAAGATATGGCGGGGGGATAGCAAACTCAAGTGTTTTAAAAAACCACCTCGGAGAATCGTCTTTATACCCAAACAATTTTGTCTCTTCTGCAATCGGACAAACTCTAACTTATTCCTCTCGAGTTCTGAAATGATTTTATCTGCAATCGCTTCCACGCTATCCAGCAGAAAGTTTATAGGATTGTCCCTTGGGGACGAATAAAGTCAAGATTTATATTCTGGGATAAACTAACTAGTGGTACAAAACGTCAATGCAAGTGACATTCGAAACAAGTCGTACATTACAAACGGATTTAAGACGTGAATATTTTTCCACCCAACAGTTTTTACAGTTGACGTGGTTCTGCTCCAGTTGACTAGTTTTCTAGCACCAAGTTTATGCCTTCACACTTGATTAGGTTGCATGTTTGATGGAAAAGTATGAAGGTCAGGCCCAGATGCAGTAAGCGTGCACCTCTCTTTAGTATCTCTCTAGTATTTCTTTTGTTGTCGGAGTTCATCCACACGTGCTATGCACCACTCAATCGATTCATGAGCTCTCTTCGTATCTTAGTCTTCATTTCCCACATATTATCTGATTGGTGGCTTTGGGGCCCATCAAGACTTCGTACGTGTGAGCGACTGTATATACATATATATATATATATGTGTGTGTGTGTGTGTGTGTTTGCGGGCTTACATTCATGGCGGCAAATCTTATGCCACAGAACGTACGATTCATTGATGCGTAACACCGTTAGACAACGGTTGACTGCATGCAACATACTGACAACGTTTGAGTCAAATTGTTTGCCTGCGGGTATGTTCCCTTCCCCATGTGTATATTTGTGTATGTGTGCTTGTATGCTTGTTTGTTTGTGTGTTTGTGCTTTGAAGAGGGATAGAAATGAATGGTACCTCCGGCACTGATGTGTAGACTTGGCACGTGCGATTGCATTTATTATTGAATAACAATTACTCATTCTGTCTCGATGTAAAATGTAGACGAATTTCCTGCTTCTTCTTCATTGTGACACTATCACAAGGACTGTAAGTTAAAAAATTAAAAAAATCAAAAATAATTAAGCTGCCGAAAAGTAGAGCACAGAAAACTGTGGGCCTCGATTCGGCATAATTCGTCACTGGATAAAATTCACTCCGTAAGTTCACCGACCGAGACAATGATCGTTAAATTGAGGCCACTATCACCATTTGAATGTGAAAGTGATTGGGAACCTGATTTGATTCGTGAAAAAGATTTTTCTTATGGACAAACGTTTAAAGCCTACGAAAAAACTGTGGTACAATGAGTAAAATCGATCGAATTCACGCATCGTCATACGTTACACTGTTCGCTCCTCGCCTGTCCTTCATGCCAACATGAGTCTCCCGAGATGCCCATTGGATAACTTTATTGGTTTACTTAGCAGCAGCATGTTCTATCGTCCGAAAGGGTCTCATCTGTGGACTTTCACCAAGGACGTTTCGAGTTTGTAGGTCCTTGCACGTTCTTCCCCAGAAATAGGGACAAAATTACGGAACAAATTAACCTTGTATTTTGTTTATGAACCACTCTAACGACAACGACTGCGTCATCGCACTCCGTCCAAATTGATTGCTTGTTTGCTGACAGTCCGCACAGTTATGGAAAGAAGATCTCACCGAATCAGACTAATCTTGGTTTGGTATTGTACCGCTACATAATAGTGATCCATGGTTGCATTAAAGTGATTGGTCCGACTGGTCATCACTGTCGGATGCTCTTATGCTCACGAATTGATTACACTACGCTCCCACTCATCGCTTGGAATGCTCGTTTCACCTTTAAAAACGCAATTCCAGTGATTTGCTATCCTAATTCTGAAGGTTACTCGAGCTCATGTCATTTTCTCGATCGTAAGCAGGTGATGACCGTATCTTGAATGACTGAAGATATGGTGTATAAAGCTGACTGTATTACAACACCATTTGGGCACACACAATTTCATAAGAAGAAACCATGGACGGAAAATAATTTGTCAACTTTTAAAATATAATTACTAAAATACTGGATCTGAGCAAATGCGGACAAGTCCGATAATGATAATGTTGTCACGTGATTAACGTCTCAGATTCGATTCTATCCAAGACAAATCGATTTTGACTTTTTTCCCGAAAAGTGATATTAAGTTGTGCATCGGAAAGATTGAAGGATACGAGTAGACTGTCACTGTTTACAGTGACAAGCTTTTGCCATCCGTTGTTTTGATAGTCTCCAATTAATTTCAGACATTCGTTAAAATGGTATGCATTGTCATTTCATTAATAACTAGAAATAAAAGACAAAAGAACAGAAAAAAGTAAAATCCCCAAATCAATAACTGGCAATTCTCTTCCGGCTAATTTATATAGCAAGATTAAAGCTAGTCATAAGTACAATAAAAGATATTGTGGATTTAGTGACTGCCAAACGGAAGTCGACAGCAGATGACCGGAAATCGAACAAAGGCGGAATAGGGACAGGCCAAATGTGTTCATCGAGGTAAGCGGGATATTTTCTACCCCTGTTGTTTTGTTTTTTCTCGGAGAGAAATAGAACGGGATTGAGTAGGACAATAAAATTTACCGAGCAAAAATAACGTTTTATGGAAACCCTCCAAAAATGGTCCCATGATCGCTCGGGAAACAGTGCATACCATATCCGTGCACGACTAATGTTCCATCAATCGTACGTTCCACGAATTTGCAATCAAAATTTTCCGCTCGTAACCTTGTTTGTTCCGAGTGAATGTTTGCACTAAAATGTGACCAGCGTGCTTACCAAATACATTTAGAAATTTTTGCATACTACTGGGTTTGTCAAAATCTCAGTAGGTTTGGATTCCAAACTGGACAGAATCATATGAATAGCCTTTGTCCTCCATCTGAAATAGCGGTTATATTAATTACTAACTATTTGGAAGGAAGTCGAAATGTTCGATCCGGTGGCAAAGTGAAAATCTAAGGGAGTCACCTTTTCACGTGATCAACGTTACTATTCAGCTTAGCCAATTTTCATCGTTTGATATAGAATCAGTTAACCGAAAATGCACCGAATGATAGACATATTTATTGTTATCTGTTAACTTCTATGATCACTCAATTGCGTAACACTTTTAATCACAAGTGGTCACCATCCGTTCGTAATGTTTCTTTACGCACAAGCAATGGTTCTTCCGTCATCTTTGGCCAAACTTAAGTGTTTCACCCCAAACTACAGACGGCACGTTTTTGTCTCCGTAACCGTCCACAATTCCACAGTTGGATGTACCGGCGGTAGTTCGTTTACCATAGTCTTTCGAAGGTCACGGTGTTATCGAAAACTTGTGCTAATCGTAGTTCGGATTATTGGTTTCTTCGATTATTTGACCGTTGGGCATAGAGTTAAAGTCGCAAAAGTAGCATTACCAACGGAGATCGTGTCCTTTGTGCATGTGCCTGATAACGGTTGTTCGAGCTCTATGGAAAAATTAAGATCTAAACGCCTAGTTCAACCACCAAATAATCACAAACACCTTTAGACATCTACAAATTTACTGATAACATTACTACCACTGCTAGCGCTACCGGCCAAAATATTAATATATTCATGATTATAGTACTAGTACTAAGACTACCACTACTACTACTACTACTACTAATATTTATAATAATAATAATGATGGTTGTAATAAGAACACTAACAATAATGGCAACATTGGTTTTACACCTTTCTTGAATATAATACGAATAAGCTATCGAGGGAGGAAATGATTTCCAGAGCTTAGATTGCAACCCCGGGACATCCGTGTTTTTGCCCAAGACTCAGTGATCAAAAATGCATAGAAAACAACCATGTGTTCGTTCCGTTTTTTAATCCGATCCTAAGGGAGCAGAAATATCGGCTTAAATCTTTATGAATTTTTCAGGTGTAACCAAGGATGTTGGTCCCCGGGGTCCGACCGATGAAGAGATTGAAGCTTCGTTGAATGCGGCAGAGGAAAAACGCCGCGAACGATTTGAGAATATGGAAGAAGAACGTGAATCAATGAGACAAGTGATTCGTGATAAGGTAAGTCCCCGAGTTGTGAATTTGTCAAGTTCCGAAACTTGATGTATGAAAAGACAACAAACCGGATGAGAATCTGTACCGGACACCAAGTGTTCATGTACTATGTATGTCTCGAGAATCTGACCGAAAATTAGTGATTCGCGAATCAAATCATTTAGTCGTACGGAAAGTCGAATCTATTTAAAACACTAGATGTGTGGTCTATCAAGTATGTAATTACACAATCTATAGTTTGGGTGTAAGAAGCCCTTTTTATCAATTTGTTTCTAATAGCTTATGTAACGGGCAAATTCATGACGCTCGTACAAAGCACATGAAGCTGACAGTGGTTATCATTGGCCTAGCTTGCTTGTCATGTTATCATCGGGAAAGAAATGTATCATGGTCAACGCTAAGTCTATTCGACTAAGCCATAAAATAAGACATCCATTTACACTATTGCTTGTGACCATGTGTTGGCATGTGTAGGTGTGTGAATCCACAGTGCACACGACTGCACAGCATAGAACAAATGGGGAATGGTCCATTAATGGAGGATCCCCTCAAACCAAGGTTAAGTAAGTAGGAGACTACATACTATTCCGTTGTTTACTAGCCACTGGTTAGCGTTTATATGCCTCAGACATGTTTTAGCACTCTCTTTCAGAGTGGAATAAACGTAAGTTTTCGGGCAACGCATAATGCGAACGCGTGCATGATGTATGAATTGTGTAACCTATTAACGGGATAGGTGACTTCATATGGTGGTATGAATTTCGTTACTAGTTGTTGTTTGGTCGAAGAAACGGAGGTCATGTCTCTTCGAATGAGTCCGAGGCTACTGGATGATCACAGAACATGGAAAAAGATACACAGACTACCAAAGATGGCCTAATGCTTTTAGGGGATGAAGTAATTTGCAGTCCTAGAGAAGCATGTCTGTCGTAAATTGTTTGCAGTTAATGGTCAATGAAAAGATAAAAACGTGCGTACGAAATATATTTATTTAGTTCGGTTTCCAAATTTCTTCCCTAGTGGATTCTTTCTAACCGATTAAGTATGGTCACAACTCCCTGTCAATTGGGAACTGAGTTTTGTGCGATTCACATGAACAGTCTGTAGGTTTAGCGTGAATTATCAAAATGAGCAGCCTGATAAATGAATAAGCTTGCTAAGTACAGCATACAAACAACGACGGTGGAACATAGTTTCAATGCTTCATCTACTAACCAATCACAATTTCGTTATGCAACTCTAGAAACGGAAGCTTTGGCTGAAATTATGTTTGAGATAAATGCTCAAACATCAATCGTATTCAGTTGGATGAGTGGCGTTCATTATTAGTTAGCGATGGGTGCCGTGAACAGCAAATGGGAAATTTCAGTAATTGTGCGAAACGCGGTTAATCTCAGGCGGAGCTGACAGATGAAAGTTTATTCTAAACGTAGTCGGATAGGAGCATAATTGCAATGGTCGGTTAGGGAACACGATTGATCGATGGAAAAATGTTGTGATACTTGGATCAAACTAGCATGTTTGCCCATTAGTATCACAATCGTCATATGATCTCAGACTCTTGCCTGATGGCATTACATTCTGTTTATCCGGGTTTAATGCCTGTCATGTCTCTCTTCCATATTGATCATGGTAATAATTTCATCCTCATCGTATATGTATGCATATATACGGCTCGGAATATCCCAAACTGGTCAACAATTGCCCTGTTACAGTCGTCCTGTTGTGTTATTGTCGAGCAGTCTATGAACTCCAACTGATAGGTTTGTTATGAAGGTTAGACATAAAAACGTGCACCTTGGCCGGTTTATCGGTGGAAGGACTACGTCGAGCTATTTTCAAAATCTAGACAGTCCTGATTAAAAATCTGGTCCATGTAAATTGTCATCTGGATTCGCGGACAATTTGACGTACGTGTTTGGTATCCGGTAAATGTTGGTATTCTAATCTGAAATCAGGGTCAATTGTGAACAGAACGAATTTATGGGCCAATCACATCTCTGCTTTTCGGATATTCTAATGGAAAGATTTGACTGAGTCGGTGCAGAAAGCTAAACAAATGGAGGTAGAAAATGAGAATGCCTTGTTCAGTCTGGAAATATCATGTTGATTTTGTTACGATTAATCATATGTCTTACTCAAAATCGATATTTCATACTAATAAGTGCAGATCAAGTCAAAACAGACGAAACCGAGGACAGTGATTCCTCGTGCTGGAGACGCCGGTGAATGTAGAGGCTTTTTCGATACCTACCTCCGCTAGTTTGAATTCCATTTTTTTCCTTTACAAGGGTAGGTTTCCTGTCAGGAGACCGCAGAAAATTGGCGCCAGCAATTTGCGAAACTTATTTACGATTTTCGAACCGTATCCCTCTCGTTCGACAACAATGACCGGGGACTTTTTATGCCACCCAGCCGCTTTCTGTACCGCCTCGGTAATCTAACAGAACAGAATTTTGATCGAGAAGTTGGAGTTTTATTTCTCTGTTACACTTGGCATAGGGACAAAGGAAGTGTGCTCAGCGGAGTTGCCACGAGACGTGGTCTCTGAAGCGGTGAATCATTCATTGTTGTTTTTCAATTACGGTCGCCGTATTAGTAGTAGCAGTAGTAGTAGTCTCCACAGACGTAATTCTGCAACTAAAGCAAATGACATGAAACACGAACAATCATACCTCATGAAGGTGTAATGTATGTCTAAAGAGCCGTTTGTTGCGCACATCGGGGCACACCCATATTTCTGCATGCACTGGTATTGAACAAACCCTGTTCGGTCATTTCATTCTATTTCCAAGTAAAAAAATCACAATTTTATGATATTTTATTGGTCTTGAAAGGAGACAGAGACAATTTCGACCAACGGTGCAGACGGCAGTTTGCTGTCGCCCAGGATCACTACAATTCCCATTCCATTGTGTAATCTCGCATGTTCCTTTAGCAGTTCACTTTTCAATGACTTACAGCCTCTAAACCACATATTCCTTTCATCAAACCCACCCACCAAGCATATATCATTCGACAGAATCCATGATTTTCGAAGTGTTATATCTGTTTTTAAAATAATGGCCTAGATTAAGCAAAGTGTTTTAGACATTTTACTTGGTTCCTTGGCGAAACCACCAATAACCATTGGGATGTCACTTGGAGGTCGATTGTCAAGCCGGTAGGACAAAACTGATTTCTACTAACAAACAGATGCTTAAATTTGTTATGAATTATCTACGCAACTTAACTGTTAGCCTAGTAGCCGGAATTATATTTACATTAGTTAAGCTATCCAGATAGAATTCATTCAATCATTTGATATTTGAGTGCCAGTCAATGTGATATAGATTTCATTTCTTGTCAACAATTCATTACCAGCCCAACAAGGGAGCTAGTGGTATAAATTAATTGAAAATAAACACTTTCAAGATAGTCACTGTAAGAGCAAAGTAGCGTATACAAAGTGTCAAAAATCGCCTTCCCGTCGAAGTGCCAGATTCTTGCAAATCTTGTCATTTATGACGGGACCTAACATCTGTTGTTCTTGCCATGGGATTTTCTCAAGATGTTGTCGATATCACACAGGAAACTCCGCATCTCAGCAGGCACGGATTCCGAAGTATGGAACACACGTACAAGTTCCACTTTCACCTTGAGCATCTTTTCCGTTCCGCCTGTTATTCGCGTTGGGATATATTGTTCCAAAGTATTATTACAAAATCTAAAGTGAGAAGTCAAATTTTTAATAAACTTTGCGTGACTTGTGTGCTTTTCATTATCGTGTGCTACCATAGCTTAGATAAAACATTTAACTATTGTTTCACATCAAAGTACGAATCCCGCTCTGTAGAGATCCGTACGCTAGAATGAAGTTATACGAAGGGAAGGTTCGTGAACCTTTTCAAGACGCCCGAACGTTAGAGCAAGGTTACGGAAATAGATTCCTTCGTGAAATCTCTACGATGCAGCAAATGATAAAAAACAGTTTGTGCACATATGGCGGGCAAAATGGATCGATGCCAAAAGATTTTCGGCGATAGTAGATTGAACTGTCAGCAGTGGCGAATACCAGTGCACACGGAGAGAGCGCATGCCAACATTTTGCACTGATATATGGGGTTTTCGGATCCAAATAGACAGCGCACATTCTCACTGGACCAGACTTCCTTAGGCTGGGATCAGTTTTCCTCAACCTCGAATTCGAGTTCAGTAAGATGTATGTTAGATCCCTCGACATAAGAACCTTGTGTTGGTGGGGAACTTATCAAATCGTCACTATTTAAAAATACCTTGATAATAATTGACGATGAAATGCCATGAACGTTCGTCACGTGACAACTGGTGAGTGGCTCATCTAGATTCAACAATTGTTATTGCCATATGCGGCGGAACTATATGGTAATGACTTGCAAATCAGTAAGTTTGTGGAAATAAGTTATTGATTGTTTTTCGTCTGAGTGCTTCCGCGAGTACAGTTGCAACTGACACAGGAGACACATAACTGAAGCCTGGAGGGCTATTTTCATTCTATTTGTATACGTACGGGGGAACAAATTGCCTTGCTTTTCTGGCCCCTTATCCGGTAACGTTCAGTCTGATCATCTCCTTAACTGTCATGAAATGTTTCCAAAAACAACGACCTAAGACTTTGGGAAGAGTAGTTTATTTACAAACATCATTCACGTAAAAGTGATGGTTCGTTATGCAGCAATGACGTGTCATGTTTACCGTTCTCAGTCATTGCTTTTTCCCAAGCGCTGGATGAACAATTGAGTTTGTACGAATCATCAACTTTTTGACTTTTGAATGAATAAATTTGTCTGCCTGCCTGCTCAGCTGTCTAAACTCCTCTCCGTGATACGAGGAATTCAGTTGCCTTATCTTCAATGGGAACATAACACGAACAAAAAGGAAGTTAATTTTTTCACCATTACTATGGGTAGGTCCTGATTTGATTGTTGGAGATAAAATTATTCAAATAAATCAGACAGCTCCTTTGATATACGTTTTGTCTTTGGTCAGCTTCATTCCAAATGAAGAAGTAGTTTTTTTCATCCGAAATAGTTCGTCTTCACTTTTATGGATTTCAAAAGTTTGCCATCAAACGATAGCCCAGTCCATCTCAAGACAATGTCAAACAGGGATAAGTGAAACCGGGAGAAAGAATGGACAAGAAATCGATAGTGCTGACTGTAACTCTTCCTTCCTACCTCCGTTTATTTTGTATTTGAAGTAAATCTGGTAATAGTTTACGATGACGAATGTCGGATGTTCTACTTCAGCAATGATCCGTGTAAGGAAATATAATACTCATAATAGAACGACAGATCAGTTTCCGAAAAAAAACAGAAAGAGGATGTGGCATAACAAAAAAATGTGATTATGGCATTTAAGAGACAGAAATGCAAATCGGTAACTAGCTCCTACTTATAACTTACTTAGAACAATGATTTTGACTCAAGCCGATAACCCCATAAGATTAAAAATAGTGATGTCATGATTATCGAAAATTACTAGTTTTTGTCAATCGACGACGAGGTCAATGGGGTTCTAGATTCCAAACACAGATGAAATCCAACCACGATTGGCCGGGACCAAGTTTGGGGTACTTTCAACTACTTGGTTATGAAACTATAAATCTAGTCTACTATTTATTGGCTAATTTCTCTCATTAGTGACACTGCAAACTGACCTTGAAGCTCAGTATTTTGGAGCATTGAATCGTCAAACAACTTCGGTGGAAATCATTCGGTCAACTATTGCAACCCGGAGTGAATTTGCAAGTCCGTCTGATTCATGTCTTGGTACGTACAAGAAAGGGAAAATAAGTCTCACAGTTTTATCATCTACTCCAAGTAATATTCCCGAATGACGGAAGCTTGTCTGGTTAATGACGATCGAATTTGATTGCAAAACTTGCCTTGAGAAAGACTACCCACGGTAGTCGAAACGTTGGCGCCTTATATCTACCAACAACGCTGGGTTAATAATAAATAAACTGTATACGTCATTTGGTCCTGGTATAAACACAAGGCAGATTACAGACTGACAGTCCTAATAGGCTGCCAGATTTTGCGGACGCACACTCCTCCCTCTCACACACACACACACACAAACACACACACAAACACACACACAACCCAATATTTATGGTAACCAAGCTGAGTTCGAAATCCCATTTGTACTTTATTAGATTAGATAACAATAATTCACATCGAATGTGTGTTAAAAAACGAGCTCTGATGTTGGAATGCTGTCACATTTCATCTACCGCAAACAAATTATGGATAGTTCTTACACCGTTGACTTTTGTTTACCAATTTCTTTGTTGTAGCTGAGAGCGAGGATGGTGATTCTGATGTTAGTACTACTACAATTACTAATAGTAAGAACAACGGCAACGCTGATGTATGCGATTCGGATCAGGGTGATGCTGTCCAGCATTTTGATGAAAAAAAAATTGTCTTTTTTATTTGCCCGGGGAAACCTGGAAAATTTCGTTTGTGACATCAGACGGTGAAAGATTTATTAATCGAAAAAATGTTCACTGAGCTCAGTATGAAGACTCAGTTTAGATTTGATAAGACATCACGGATCCGGTAGTGAGTGATAAGGTGAACATCTCGAGTGAAGTATCCAGTGGTTTGCTAAAAAGCCTAAACTATCTCGAATGAATCGCATACATTTCACCCGTGGATATCTGGAGCACGAAGTCGTATGAACAGGAGTACGGTTGCGAATTGACAAATTTATTTGATGCGGGGAGAACTTCATTTAAGATAGACCGCTCAAGGGCTTCCGGGGACTATTGTATGGTTAATTAAATGGTATGAATATCGTAATCCTGGAGACTCGGAATCACAACTAACTTGGGAACGTGACGTTTTTGAGCAAGTTGGACCCACAATTTTCAATGAATGACGTGTCATTGGGATCTCAACTCGTTAATCGTTCAGTAAATTGATACGCGTATAAATAAACATAGACATGCATGCACGCACAAACACCTACATGCGCACATACATAAATACATGCATAGGTGCATAAATACGTGCATATGTACATACAAACATGCACTCCTGCGTACATAGGCATATAAATACACCCATATGTGTGCACGTACTTACATGCATATATGCACACATACCCACATGCATACACTCAAATATACTCACAAATGATAAAAGAGCCCGTAAAACATACCTTTTACTGTCCTCTCCTTGTCTTCATAATTCTGACCGTTCGGATCAACCAAAATCTTCTTTATTCCAGTACGGAATCAAGAAGAAGGAATTACTTGATGTGAATGAACCGGAAACCTATCGTCGGCCCTCGACTCCACGCCACTCAGTCCTGATGGTGAATCCACCAAAACGAGGTGCACCTGAAGAGGAAACCAATTCAACAAGTACGCGCTCTCTTTGACATTCTTCCTCGATAATTAGGCCAAATTCTAAAATAACATTCAGATGTCTTCATGAGGCCAAATTTAATCGATCAAAATCCTTCGGTTATGAATATTACATTGGGACAGCATTAATAATCGGTTATAAGTCATCAGTAGCCGCACGTACCTATCGCGGTCTTATTAAATTCAGCTGTCATTCAGTCAGATGACTTGATTCTATTCCGTCCAGTTGAACATCTTCCGTTCTAGGCTCGAGCCCGATTGTGATTTTATCTATTTGACCACGTTTTTTTGGTTGTAGCGATTTAACAATTCGAATAAAACAGTTGTGCACGCATTAGATAACCGGGCCTCGACGTATTACCACCGAGGAATATGCAGTCATTTTATAGATGAAACTATTAAAAATGACATCTCATTTAAAATGCTGAACATGCTTAGTGGACGGGTGTTCCTAATTTCTAAGAGAAATCGTCATGACGAGTACATGCAAAAATGTTGTGAATAGCGCTGATGAGTGGAACTATGCCAACGTTCGCAGTCCGAATACTGGATGTTGAATAGCTCGTCTATTAAATAAAGGCATGCGTAAAATAGGTTTCCGCGCCGTGAATTGTTTATTCATCTAAGAGAATTCTTTTAGTGTATTCCACCCCTTACGTTGGCCAGCATTTTTCGAGTACGAATTTTTGCCACGAGTTTCTTTTTACATCTCTCATGTCGCATCCGTATACTCACAAATGTCCGAACAGATTTAGTTGAAACTTAGTAATTCATCTGTTTCAACGAGTCGAAAGCAATGACTTTCTATTTCAGCTCCTGGCCGTTTTGAAAAAATGGGTAACATGATGGACGGAAATGAGGTCATCGAAAATGGATAATTGGAAAAACCAATTGGCGAACCATTCACAATGCGTCAAAATGGATGAAGCTTGATTTGCGTTTTCAAATGACCGCTTTTGGTGAAGGTGTTTAAGTCATCCTTAATTCCACCGCTTGTTCACCTATACTCTTGCTGTGTTGAGTGTTGACAAAATGTAAAACCATGGACGGTGAAAATGTATTCAAAAGACGAAGAGGTTTTTTGCCAGGACAGATCGAGGAGATTTGCCAACGAAGAAAAATCGATTAACTCCAAACTGAATTTCATCATAATTGGGGATTGTCTTTGTCCTATTTCGGGTGTTCATGCCATCGTGAAAAGTGTCATTTGAGAAACGCGATATAGAATGCAATTAGACTACACAACTCAAGACGAGAGATAAAAAACTCGGCACCCGGAAACCGTTTCAAGTAATTTATCGGGAACAGCCGACAACGTGAGGCATATTCAGCGGATTCTTGACCAGCATTTAAATCCGATCGCTGTTTATATATATATATATATATATATCGAATTGGTGGCGTCAGGAATGTGCATGGAAACTCTTCGTCGAAGAGTCCACGGAAGAACCACAACTGTGATTAGTTGATAATTCTTTGTCAGTTGGGCTGAGCCAAGACCTTGGGAACGAGGGCAGAATGCCCCAGAATATACTTACGTGTATATAGAGGCAGTAGGTAGTATATATATGCGCGTGTGTGTGAGAGAATGTGTATGAATGAATCGTCATTACTGTTAGTTTAATCGAACTGGATCTTGATGCGCTGTTAAACCTTGAACATTATCGTACTCCCCCTTTGTTATGGGGTTCGCTTAGCATCAGATCACTTGTCGGCCCATTGGTCTGTGGCGAATAAATTCAATGTCCACAAACAATCTAAACATTTCCTACTATTCAATAACGAATTTTGTTTCTATGGTCTACTTTTTCCTCCACAAGAAGGAAGCGAAATACTAAAGACTCACACTCTTGGATGCTTAAAGTAATTATTGAGTTGAATTAACTTTATTTGAATCGAATGATTTTGTAACTCGAATGCTATTTAAGAATAGAGTAGTAACTCACGCAAAGCCATAAGATCTCCCCTGTTCAACTGCAGCTCGTAACCCGTGATCTTGAGTTTGTGACCTGATTCCAGCAAGGAAAAATTAGCAATGCTGATTACTCCTAACCTCTCCGTCCAGACTGCTTCTGTGGTTTTTCATGGTAGTTGAAAAATAGACTCCCGATGAACAGTTTCATCCATTAGGACTTTATTCGCCATCATCACTGAAAACAACGTTCGAACAGCAGTCATCAACGAGCGAATACTGTTTGATGTTCTGTTAAATCTTGACCGCCAGGTTTTCTATACTTGTGGCTAGAACTTCGATTCGCAATGCTCCATTTCAATGCACGTCCGAATGATACTGTTTGGTAAATGTAAATTGTTATGTATCATATACCATACTATATGCCATATTTTACTAGTAGGTAAACAGTATGCGTATCAATCGGACCAAAATATTCAGTGGCCTGTCCATTGTTCAGTGATCATTCGTAATTTTTTCAACATTTTTGTTTGTTTATTGGAAGATTGAATCGTTTAACCCCTTTGGCTGACCATTTCAATGCTACCTGTCCGTCTTCCGTTTTCTCTCACTTTTCGTCTTTGTTTTCTCACTTGGACGAACAGTACAATTCCCTCCGGTACTGCGTGAGGTAGCGTCAAAAGCTGTCGAATTACCGCAACGTCTGATATCCGAGGCAAACGAGAAATGTCTGCTGATGTAACTTACAGCTTGGCCCAATTTGTTCGGTTCAGCGAGTATCATGTTAAAACTACTTTCATCAGATCCATGTTCACTTTAGATTATTAGCAAACTATGGACAAATCATTTCAATCATGTCAAAACCAAACAGACAGACAAACAGATCGAGAGACAAACATACAGACGGAGACAAGCAAAAATCAGTGAAATTCAAAAACGCAAACCCAAGAACACAAACATCTTTTTTTCGATTTTCACCGTCAAGCTCGAATCACCCGCGTACGCATTGTGCGGTCCTACTGGTCATACGGTTTTGCTGTCTGAATCTTCTAGACCGGATTATTTCTCAATCTTTCATTTTTTGAACATTACTATCTAAATGTAACGCATTTATAACAATGCATTGTACTGCATGCATGCTCATGTGCGCGTCGCCACGTGTGTGCATGCTTGCATGTGTGTGTGTGTGTGTGTACGTGCGTATTGGAGTGTATGTGCGTCCGCACTTCGTGTGAGACGATCCCAGTTTTTTGCTCGCCAATATGTCCATGGTTCTCCTCTTACAGATGTATCATACAAGCATAAATGACGTTTTTAATGTATTACTATGTCCCCTTTTCAGTCACTATGGTTGTTTTTCAGATTGACCAAATATTGTCAGGGCTGAAATCGTTGTTACGTAACCTTAGAATTACTACCAAAAATCTCCAAGGAATCTGCATTAGTTTTTATTTTAATTTGGAGTGTTAAGATGAACAAGAATTTTGATGGAATGGAAAACCCACCTACGAGCACTGTATCCAAGAGCCGACGTTACGAGCCGGCCACTTTCTGCCTGCCGAGTAGAAGATGCTCGACTTCCGAACTTTCAGACAAAAAGTATTCAATGTTGCGTGACTTATGGATGCGTAGTGCGTAAGCAATGTACCCCTCTAGTTTACTTCAAGGAATCGTCAACAGTACACATCCACCAGGCCCGAACTCATGTGCGAATCTGGAGCGAAATGTTGTGAGTCGAATATCGTTACCAAAGAGTCACTCCCCAACTATGGTCAAAATGGTTTTTTATTCTTTAACCTTAGAGAATCTAATATCCACTTGTCAATGACTTTGTGTCATCACAGACCGGAGAGCACAGCGAACACGTCATTTTGAAATGAACCCTTTCTCGGAGGACTGAACAACGCAAAAGTTTTCCAAATGACTCATTCACGTTGACTACCAGATCGAATTGAGAATTACTGTTTGATTGTACATGACAATAAAATCAGTCATCGTGTAAATATGCCCGCAGGACATTGCTCTTCGAAAGAACTTCCTAGGTGAATCAATATGAAATGGACAACAAACAAAGAGACAAACACGAGGTGAAGTCTACCAAATCTATCAGCCGGTACCAATGCTTACACAACGAAACCAATGTGGGGTATGTTGAACACACGTTACGTTCACGTTTGTTTTCTTCACCATCGTTGCAATTATTCAGTCCAGTCCGGTTTCACGCAAACCGGGTGACATGTGCGACGAATCAGGTCGTTTTAGTTGAGCAGTACTTCTCGCACCCAAAAGTTAAACCCTGCCAGCCTCGTAACACTGGTGTACATTGGGTAGACGTAGCTGTCGGACTCGAATTCGTTGACAAAATGTTGCTCGTTCCGTTGATCGGAACGCGCGTATATTTGCCATGAAAATCGCGTTATTTCGACCAATTCGAATGGTGATCAGACAAATTACATCGTATTCGTCAAAAAACTATTACTTCCATCCAAATCGATTGAAAAACCCACTTCGCAGTTGGGTTCAACTGCGACATAATACATCAAATCGGCACTTCCAGGCAATTTTAACCACTGGCAGGTATGTCTTAAAATGTTCTGACACGTTCTGACCTTTCCATCCTTCTGTTCTATTAAGCTTGTCATTCCAAGTAATCAATATTTTTCGAAGTGTGGTTCAAAGCCTATGTTTTTACAATCGTGCCTGCGTGACAAAAAACCGATAATATTTCGGTCCAACTGACCGGATTTTGTTGTGTGATCTTTATTGCCCAATCATGAAGTAACCTTTAGTAATGTTTAATGAGTCTGCCTTCTGCATTGAATTCCACGTTTATCAGGCCATTGACAGGCGCACTGCGTAGGAAGGCTAGATAACGCCAAAGATTTCCTCGGTTCTATTTCTTGCGTGTGATCCAATAGATTCGAGAAATCAAAATATGCACTTAAAAATCTAGCACTGACCTTTGTGAAATCACGTGCACCTCGGGGTGTCATGATCGTCTTTACTTATCAGCTTATATTTAACCTTTAAATGAATCTTACGATTTGAACTCAGGGAAAATTCGAATGCATCAAACAAAGACTGAACCATTTTGAACTGACCGTATTAAACCCTGAGGACGTTGTGTCGAACAATACACAAAGTAGATGTAAACGAGCAAGCAGAACCAAATGCGGGATAGGCAGTTATTTATCGAAAGGACAAGATACGTTTAAAAGAAGTCTAAAATGCAAAAAATCGCTTTCCTTTGGCGATCAATAATCCACGAACCGCCCATTGGTTGATTGGGCAACAACTTGACCTTGAAGTGAACATTCCCGGTGGAAATTTCTTGAATGTATTTTGTCAAGATCCTCCTTCCACCGTGATTCGGCATGTTACACTCCCTCCTCCTCCGACTGCAACATTTTCCAAACATTTTATCACTCGAGAATTTTTCGCTTGATAATCTCTACAGGCTAAAGCAAGCATTTTAGTCATGAATCCATTTGAGAAACGCTGCAATGACTGAACTGAGTTACGAAAACGACAAATCGGGTCGTGACCTTTGCGGAGATTGACTCATTTGTTAGTTTTCCGAAGCAACTGGTATTTGTTTTCATCTTTATCACCGACACTCACAGTTTAATCTTGCCCTAAAAAAGACCGCCGTTCTTTCATTGATAGTGAGACCAAGGAATATAAAGCTTACATCTCCGGTCATAAAATCCAGTCTGATTGAAGTTGGACAGTTGTCGGACCTCCAAGCTGGGGGAGGAATTCTACCATGGCAACCAAGGGCACGAAGTTTCTGTTGCCCACGTAGCATGCGACGGAAAATTTTTCCCTCGCCTACTTTTATACTTCAGCCACTTTGTGATAGAAATCAAACTGTTGAAGTTAGGTTAAATTATTCTTAGAAAACTAATTTAATTTTAACCAATGAAAACAAGTGTGATCATTAAGTGTCCAAATTGAATTCAGCAAAACAAATCCCTCAAAATGTGTAACAAGACTAGATGACGATAGTAATAGTAATAGTAGTAGTAGTGGTAGTGCTGGTAGTGGGGGCAGTAGTAGTAATCGTACTAGTAGTCGCAGTACTGGTAGCAGGGGCAGTAGTAATAGTAACAGTAGTGTAGGTGGTAGTAGAGGTAGTGGTGGTAGTAGAGTTATTAGCATTAGTAATAGTAGTAGTGGTAGGACTGTTAGTGATAGTGGTAGCAGTCGTGTTGGGAATGGTGGTAGTAGTAATAACAGTGAAATTGGTAATATTGGTGGTCTCCTTTGTTACCGTTACCACGGTAACTGCAGCACTAACAATTATGACGGTGATCTTTATTGAAGCAATTTTTATTTCCAATCATGAAAGTAGTAGTTGCTACTGTAGTATGAGCAGTAATTGTAATGGTGATAGTAATAAAAGTAATTGTAATATTGATAATAGTCGTGGTATTAGTAATAGTGATAGTAGTGGCAGCAATAGTGAAAGTGCTAGTTGTCATTCTGTTAATAGTAGCAATTTCGAAATGGTATTGGTGGCAATGGTTAATGATGCTAACAGTCTTTATTTAGTAGTAGTTTTTATAGTAATAATAGAATTATTGATAATAACACTGGAAATAACACAGTGCAATGCAGCCGCAACACAGAATTTGGTGTAAGCAATACGTGCTGTCTTAATACCGAACAAAATTGGAGTGACTTTTCAGACATCGAAAAGAGTACAAGGCAAGTAGATTGCAATACGATCGAGACTCAGTGGCGAAGCAAAATGTCATACACAGAAGCATGAAAAAGCTGGTTGCGGCCAGGAGACAAAAAGATGTCCGCCAGGTCTGACACGTAAGTTTTTATCATATTCAGTCAAATGTAGCAGTTTGCAACCAGTCTCATCATTTCAGTCTTCTTCTAAAGCGTAATAATATTGGTAGAGAATTCATTGTATATCGTCTGATTAACTGGTTAGCTGTTTGTAGATCAGGTTGGAACCCGGAAAGATAACTCTGTAGTTACCTTCGGATACTTGGATAGCAGAATGCTTGTAGCAGAATTGTGAATTTGACTAAAAATCGTCGACGTCAACGAAGATCCTGTGAGAGGCGATATACGTTGCCACCCGTATATTAAACCCTTCTTTTTTCCCTACTTCCAACCTAATGTTCTTCTCCCTCGTAACAGCATCAAATCTATAACCATATTTGAACAAAACATGATAATACTAATGATAGTATTGATCAAGGACTGTCCCGACTGCGTCATACCATCTCGCGTAGACTTGATAAGACACGTTTCCGATGAATGAGATGAAAACTTAATTAGGCTGATAGCCAGTTCATTTGAGACGCATTTGTCCGAAACGTGACGGATCTGGCTAAATGACGGTCAGATTGCTTATCATCTAATGACCACTTGGAATTGATCACATTTCGAAATGGCCAACTAATTTAGTCGGACATGTCTGAAATTGATTGGGTTTACCTAAATATGTTGCCCCTGTTCGACGAATAGTTTCGGCAGAAGGCTAAGTGATGTTAGACTGAATTAACAAAGAAACCGATTTGTTCGATTCATATCTGTCTAAGTTTCATTCGAGTTCTAGTTCCGGGATGGGTAGAAAGAAATTTCTGGTGATTTCCGAAGTACAGACAGAATAGTTTCCACAAATTTGTGTTGTTGACTTGAAAAATCATACCAATGTAACTAATGGCCTAAAGACTCTTGAAATTATCAAAAATCCACGATGTCTCACTATGTATGGCGTGGTGTCAAGCTTCAGTTGGACGTATACCGTGACAATGGAATAGGAGAATTAAACAGTCGGTGGATGCAGCTGTTTAAAAGACATTGCAAAAGCAACGACCAGTGGTTGTTTGCTTGATTTCTGATGCTGGGTGAAATTGTATAGCGAGAGTTTTCACAAACAAATTTGATAGCTCACAAATGGAGCTGACAGAGTAGTAAAATTTTGTAATTTGCATTTGCTACTCAATTCTGATTGTTGTAAATGTGTTTGACGGCATTTTTGGAAGTGATGAATGTGATCTGATGAGAAGAACTGGGCCTCAAGAAAGAGACACAGTACATGTGTGGGGAGCCACCTGACTGAAAGGTCTGCATGAGACTGTTCTCTACGATAGCGCTGTCGGCGGTCAGTTTTATCCGAAATTTCCCATCAAGTACATTATGCAACCGGTACACAAAAAGAAAGTGGATTTTCCCGGAAGACAATGGGTCTGTTTGTCAGTGGTCTCCGAGTTCTATGTGAACTTTATGCCCGTCCAACTGTACTAGGATATTCGCCTGGCAGCTGCAACGAATAAATGCGGCAACATCATTCAACAGATGACTAAGTCACACAGTAGTGGGATAAATGTCCACATTCATCGGTTCTGATTTCGATGACGAATTCAATTCATGTGTGTTATGCTCGATAAGTTTACAGAGCTGGGACGTTCTCGGCAAGTACTATCCGTAGGAATGATAAGGTTTATCAGTTCGCCCTGCCTTCTCCTGTTACTGGATAGGATAATTACAAGAGTGAAAATTCCTTATCTCGATGGACGTGGTCAAAACCGAAAAGATGCCTCTCGTAGTCGAAATCACGTCCCACTTGTTTGTCTAACTAAAAGTGCATACCCGGGAAGCATTCGTTGCTAACATTTTACGGACATAGCCGACTGTTCTCTTGGCTCAGTCCACTTTAAAAAATTCGCTTTACTGTAAAATCAAATCCATCCCCATTTTGACATTCGTGCACATTGATACGACGGTAGCATGCAGTGATAAGCCTTTTTTGAGTGTCTTTCAGGCACCAGATAAAGCTATCAATCACCCACATAGTTTTTTTTACTGATTGCTTGTTTGAATGGCACGCATGCGCGCTCTGTTCAATCCAGAGAAATATCCCAAAGAAGATCGAATGTCTTAGAATGATGTCAGATTTTTGGTACATTAATATGTATTCATGCAGTGTGTAAGTTGATAGCCAACCGCTAATCATAACTTCTTGATCAACAATTTTGACTAATCGGTGACTATCAATCAGTGCTATCGATTTCCTGTTAGTTGCCTTGACAAGTTTGTCAGGTAATAAATTCACATCGATTGTAAGCCATAAATCAGCAAATCTATTCACATTCCATACCGTATTTTTATTTACTCCGTTTGAGTTTATCAATTTGTAAACAGATCACAGTGTTCAATCAAATGCACACATAAGCTTGAATATTTGACACGTTTATATGTTCCGCAAAAATGGCTGTTAACTCTTTGATCTAAACTACACTCTTTTTGACTTGATCCGTCAATAGACTGAGAGCAACAACAAATACAGTTCTTCAGCAACTTGGTAAAATGTATATTTAAATTATTCTAATGGATAATTGTTGGACATAGTCAATGAAATCTAACTAGGAGAAGGTACCTGCGTAGCCAGGAAATTTGTGTACTTTTGACTGATTTTCAACTTGGAAAGTAAACAAAAGTATTGTGGACATATTATTCGAATTCAAATGGTCTCGAATGAACAATTCGAGCGACCTTGAAAATTCCCATGTTGCCACGAGCTCTACTCAAGCAATTGATCTCCCGTAATTAGAAATTGTGTTCGAACACTGTTCAATATGTTTCCTTCTGTTTGTCACCAACTATACTTGGATTAAAATGAAATTTCCACGCACATTGTAAATTGATGTTGAATATACTTGGACAACATTGAAAAATTGTGAGCTAAATCAGATCGAACTTGACAGATTGTCTCATGATCAAATGACGTAAACAGTTTATTGAAAAATCGATGCGCCACGTATTCGTTTTTATTGTGAATGATATAATGGTAATAACCCAGCGTTGTTGGCAGATATAAGGCGCCAACGTTTCGACTACCGTGGAAAGTCTTTCTCAAGTCAAGTTTTACAAATGATTGATTGTCCTTCGGATTCCTACTTTTACGCACAACCCTCCCGTGATTTGATCACTCTTAAACTAAGAAGGCGTCGGACTCGAGTTTCACCCTTAATATAAGACATGAGCAGTGCGCATTCACTGTGGCACCAACTGTTTGAATCCGAATTTTTCGTTTGAAAGGCCTATGTTACCACTGCGACACCATTTCCCGTCTAGGCTATCGATTTTTTATTCTGAATGACAGCAGTATTATTTGGCTACATCGGTGTAAAACATTGAACAGAAAGTGCCTATTAGGATAGCACATACAAAAATGTCAGACTTTCACCTCTCCGTTTTCGAATAAAAAAGCCAAAAAATCAGACATTTTATCAAAATGGATAAGATGGTTTGCTAGCTCGGTTAACTCTTTGCTCTTTGTTAGCAAGTTTCATATCTAGCAACATGAAGTCAGAAACCCGATTAATCGATTCCTTGGATTACATGTTTTCGTGGTGACACCGGAGCTAAGGCAAGGGAATTTGTCTACCATCACCCACACACATGCATACACACACAGCGGTAGGAAGGAGGTCGTGCGCATTGGCCTGGAAACTTTTTCCATGGCCTCCCAGTGGATGAATCCAGCAAGAAGAGCAGTGACTTCCTATTGTTCTGCCATAGTTTGACGTCTCCATATGGGATGAGCGATTAATCCATGTGGAACTGTCTAGTCTGAATATTACATTCCGAATCAGTACCGGCAAAGTGGACAGATGACTGCTGGTGAGGGAATTGACTGGAACAAATGTTTGTTGCAGTAGTCGTGGTTGACGATTTTGGTGTTGTTGACGTTTTAGTTATAACACTCGTCATCGTAGTGACACAAGTAACAGCCGCACCGATGACAAACGAAGTAGCAGTCGTATTTCTGCTAGTAATAGAAGCAGTAGCTGTGGCGGCAGCAGTGTCAATAGCAGTGCCACTGCTAGTAATAGTAATAGCAACAATACAGATAGTAATGGTAGTACTAGCAGCTCTGCTAGTAATAGCAGCAGCTGCGATAGCAGTGCTAAGGGCAGTAGTTGTGGCAACAATGCTTTTACTAGTAGTAGTAGTGGTGGACGCAGTAGTAGTAATAGTAGTAGTAGCGGTATTGCTAGTGGCAGTAGCATCAGTAGCAGCGATAGTAGTATAAGTGACAGTATCTCTTGTTGCTGCTACTACTAATGTTATTGTTGTAATTCACTCTATTTTACCGTTTGTGTGCACTTAAAAATGCAAAACAACAAATAAAGGATGTTTTTCTGACTGAATGGAATTACTATCACGAGGGCTTTAAGTGGCACGTTGAGTGACAAAACGCCACTGGCGAATTCAGCAAAAGCCGCGAACCATGCATAGAATGTTAATGAGCAATCAAGAAAAATGCAAAAAACAAGGGACAATTTATTGAACTTTGCTAGTGAAATTACACTCTTGGTAAATTGTTCGAAAGCTAAACACGACACATGTACTGGTCTAAAAAAAGTCGCTTGTCACAACAACGTATTCATGGCTGATAGAACGAATGATCATTTGTTGTTCGAGTACAGTTATCTACTTCCATTAGTGATTAGCATTCCACGATCTCATTGCACCTCCCTCGCATGAAGTAGGGCTCGGTGATGTAACGTTGCGTGCATGTATAAGCTAGATTACCGTTCAGTGAAACTTTGATTTTCTTGTGCATGGCACATATCTGGGCTTTCCTTCCTGCGGGTAGAAATATATCCCGAATTCAGTCTACCAGTGTTATGGTCTGTCAACACACCCGTACAACTATTTGCAGCCAAATTCCTTATCGAAATTGATAGTGAGTATAATTGGGTTCAATGTTTTGTCGAGCATGGAAGATATTGTTTAGAATGCACTAAGGTTGCGACCTTCGGAGAGAAATAGCCTAAATACTCCCGTAAAATTCGCCACGGCCTCAAAAATCCAATAACGAATAGGAAGAAAGCAAAAGACTTTTCCGTCAACATACATTGATGAAACTGAAATGAAGGCACCTTTTCAAGACTCTTTCAAAGTTGCCAATAATGAGACTTATTCACATGAAGGTAACAATTCTCCTACTATTTTAAAGTGTCTGATGTTGTTACATTGGTTATTGGTTGTTCAGAAGGCGTTGTAAACACCATTGGCTAAGAGCAACACTTTCTGGTTCTACGATCGACAATGCTTCATAAATTCAAACCGACAGCTGTTCTGTATGAAATTCGTAGCAAACGGGAGCTTCTTTGGCCGGTATTGTTAGTGTCAACTACGCATAAATCAAAACTGCGCTGGTAGCAAGTTCTATCAATCCTGTCACCGACAAGAGGTATGCACAAGACCGAAAATTGCTCATCAGTGTTAGTGAGAAGCGCGCTGCTTGATTGGTCCGGTTGTGAACTTGCGCATAAGTACGCGCTAATATCCATCGTTCGATCGCTCTGAAATCACCACAGGACGGGAATCCTTCGACTTAATCGCATTCAGCATTAGCAGGCAACACGAATATTGCAGCACTTCTGCTGGAATACTGAATTCGTGTTAATTCTTCCCCTCGTAAATTACTTCTTTTTGAATTATCCATCGGTCAGCAAAATAACTCGATCACCAAATTAAAATCTTCCATTAGTTGGGATTCATGAGTAAAATCAGCAGGATCATACCAGCTGATAATTTCGGTGTTCCATATTTATTCGTCATTCCATGAAACATTGAAAAATAAATGATTGATGAAGAACAATGATTTCTGTTAGAATTTTAACAGGATCATGCTTCACGTTTTATGTCTTGGGTTTTCAGAGTACAAAATATGCTCCTAATGAAGTATCCTTTTTAGTCACCCAGATACTGATGGCCTTATTTACTCCGAAATGTTAAAAACTATTCAAAAGTCATCAGGATCTGTATGTTTGTGAGTGAGGAAATCAAATGAGATGCATGCATCATGTAATGGTTGTCGCCTCTTTCGCTCTTTGATCATTGTGAACGGTAAAAACCATCAGCTTCTCAGTTATCTTCATTTTCTAATACTCTGGATGGAACCCTTGGTCACACCAAATCAAGGAAGGAAAAAATACGCGAAACAGCGAACATTCTTCTCCCTTCCACTCTGTGGAATGAGAGATACCTGTGCTCACTATAATCTCATCCATTAGTCTGATGAGATATTTGATCGAATGGGAAAGAAACATGGATAGTGATATGGCCTAAAAAATAACAGGAAGCGTATAAACTACTACCGCCAATGTCCATAGTTGACAGCTATAAGAAACCTCGACAATTCACGCTATTCTTCCTCCCAATCAATCCATGAATGTCATTGATCACTAGTCCTGAGTTAACAGCTCCCAAAGAGTATCATTTTTTAAACAATCCTATATGTTTTCAAGTGAGTTTCAATCCTTAGAACTTTGAAAAGTACGGAACCAGCGGGTATTTGCGGCCTTTTGCAGTGATAACTGTTCTAGAAAACGCACTATCTTCTTTGAATTTTAGATCTAATGGTTCTCACAAAAATTGTCTTTTCTTCCAAAGGTTCTCCTTCGACAGTCAAGTTGCGGGTAGAATATCTAATGTCACTTGTGCACCTGCTCTTGAATCCATCTTCACAAAGTCTTTTCTTTAATCTTCAGAGTTTCAAGAATGCAGTTTAGCAATGTTCCTACCCGTCACGTTCCAAAAGCCTGACACTGCTTTAGATTGTTCATTTCTCAACGGGATCTGATTTGATTTTCATCCAACAGTGCAGAGGCAAACGTGTATCATACGGATGACCGGAGATGCCATCTAAACGAGGCGCGTTGTCCGAATGCAAACGCGAAACTACGGCAACTACCAACCATCTGATAATCAGATAACAAAAATCATTCCACTTAAGCGACCTGATTCACCCGCATGTGACACTAACACCAGTTTGCCGAAATCACATGACAAGAAGCTGCACAATTATTCCCAAGAATAAGTAGTAAGATCCGCAGGAATCCAGCGCTTTACTGTATGGGAAGAGTTTTTGTTGCCACATATACTATCCGGTCTGGGATCTAAAAAATGTCTACTTCCGAATTGACCAAAACATTGTGCATTAGTGTTTTCGCTTTGTCGCCTTCATAAATTGTTTTCATGTTTTTGACAACGTGGCTTGGAGCAGGAGAGTAGGAAAAACATGTTCATTGTTAATGTCATCCATAAATCCCAACTTGTTCCGTACTTCTCATCTGTCGCTCGCGAAACTGTTGTGTCGCCCAATCGCCTGCTCCCTGACTGTCGTTGCTATTCGTCCCCAAATGTGTGTAATCAAGCGAGATCTTGTGTTGGAAGGAAAGCATTTCCTTTGTCTGGTATTTAGTCAAATGATGCAGGATCGACTGAAATGACTGGCAAATTTGTTAAACTCTAAGATTGTTCATCCGGGGTTCGAGAACCAATTGGTACCAAATAAACTGATATTTCTGTTGATTCCGAAAAGAACGAAAGCAAGGACACAATTCTTTGCTTTCGCAGGTTCAAGATTAGTCCTGTTCATGACAAATCGTTTCCTAATCGAGTTTGTGGTTGGGTGACTTTAACTCAACTCGCATCTCGTGCACACATGTACTCCGCTAACTGAACCTACTGCACACGAGATAAAACTCAGACACCCAATGCACGCGACGCTCATATTGATCGGCACACTCAGACTTGATCAATAAAGCTCACTGTTGCAGGTCGATATTCTTCTCTTACGCCTCAGTGTTCGGTGAGTCAATAATATAATAATTTTCACGTGATAAGTAGTGTGACCGCTAAAAGACAGCCGAATGAGTGGAAGGAGGGAGAGGGTGACGGACGATGCACAAACCGGAACCCATGAACTTCAGTTATAAACGTCACGATACCAGTCGTTCACAATTAGATCTCAATTTCACATTCCAAATTTATCACTTTTCTTTTCGAAGCATATGTTTTACCCTTACAAATTCATTTTCCAATCCAATACATTTTAGTCAAACTTATTGTGTTCAAATCTGATTGCCCTCGATGAAACGCTAAATCTTCGAGGGCTTAAAATCCGGGGTAAAATAGTACGTCTGAAATACGGAACAGAAGCCGTTACTATTCATGGACTATTAAAATCCTCCTGGAGCCATGGCAATTTCATTGGTTACGGGTAAAACTGGATTCGGATGAGGAAGCGGATTCGTGTTAAATTAATATCAATTCAGGTGCAATAAATAAGATTATCATGTTACGTTTAATGGAAAACGATAAGTGCGATTCGATTTATTCTGTTGGGCGATGGAATGCGTGGTTCTGATCAGCACAATTTGTTACGGTAAATGACCAATAATTTCTTTTATTGTTCAAATCTAAAAAATTCGAAAACAGAAATTTACATCCTTTTTTCATCTATTCTCTTCATTAATAAAACAACTCGGCGCGTCATTTTTGGGAAGAGGTCGTGGCCAACTGGCGGCGATTAGATGCAAATGTTGACTGATAGTAAGAAAATTTGAACCTGTAGCCTGCAAGTTGAAACGTCGCGTCTTTGATCATGGACAGAGAAGAGTATGCTGAGTCAATGCCTTGAAAAAGCTGATAGAATTATCACTGTTACTTTGCTTTTATGGGTTGGTATGTTCCACTGAAGGATACGTTAAAACCCCGAAGTGTTTCTGATGCCAGTCGATTTGCTTAACCTTTTATTAGATTCCCGAAGCCCGATAAGCATTTGCATTCTGCTTTAAGCTACTGATATTTGTGGTAGTAGCCAAATTTGGAAAACGAACTTCAACTTGAACCTCGAGGTGAGCAAGACAATGCGTCGTGAAAACCAGAATTGTTAGCTGCGATTATTGTAGTTGAAACGAAGAGATTTTCCTTGACGCAAAATTCCACAGAAGTTCATCGGTCAGACCATTTCTTACCGTAATATTATTTTTTTGCTAGTGGCTAAATGCGCAAGCGCAGACTCCTTTGGTAATGCTTCATCGTTGTGTGAAAAAAACAACGCGGAAACAGATGGAATTGCATGGCTCTCATTGCATTTTGTTTCACAAATGATCCCATGGGTTATCATCCTCGGCCAGTCGTTTGACAGTCTTGGGAGTTCTTTCAAAATCAAGGTCTGGATTGCAATAATGATCCATTAATTCGCAGTGCAATTCCCTCTAGTCTGGGTCGCGTTACCAGGTCACACAATTGGCACATACTGTTCCTGTTAAAGACGTGAATTTTTCAAAACCATCCATTTATTCCGCATTTGACATGAGTGCTAAGAATAATCTAAGGCCACTAAGCGATAGTCGATGGCTACTAGACTATATCCCGAGGCCACTAACTTTTGGTCAGATCCTGCTAAGTGATGAATAAACCAGCAGCAGAGTTTGGTCGAAATCAAAATACACGATCAAAAAGACAAGGGGTTTCAGAAATGTGTTGCCCTTTAAAACCGTTCAGCCAACAGACATTGAATCGGCTGACGAGCAGGCGGTTCAACTAACTAATGAAGCCTGAAGTCTAGTCGTACAAAGCGACCATCATAAAATGCTTTTGGCTGGATCGATACATCTACGAAAGTGAATAGTCAACTATTAGCACATTCGACATGGAGGCTGAAACACAGCAGAGAGGGTTGAAGTGTTCAACCCCTACTTGGCTCTTCTGGGGTCATAGGTCAAGTTAGAAGAGATCAAGTAATGTTATATTTAAATCTTCTGCAAGGGGTTACGTAACCGAGGTGAAAATCACAGAAGCCGAAAAACCAAAATGACCCAAAACCCAAAATGCTGATCAGACAACAGTCCAAACTACTGTGACTGTCTACACACTACATGCTGTGGATAGAATTTCTGATTCCCAAGTCGTTGCTGACGAAAAACTTGTGAACAGACTAGAACATTAGGACCAAATGACGTAAGCAGTGTATCGAAAAGTCGATGCACCATATACTGGTTTTTATTGTGAATAAAACATTGTCAACTGTATCAATGTGTTAATAATGTCAGCTAAAGCGGTGGTGATAAGTGTGGAATCCGGACTTCAAGTTTATCGATCAGCGTTTCACAAAAATCATGAAGGGATAGGTTTAATTTAAACACGGAGTAGTTACCAAAAAACGAAGTCATATCTCTACCAGAAATGTTTAGTGTCGTGTTCCTTCTCCAAGATGGAGTGATTACCATCCAGTTGTAGGTAGTTTCTAGTCAAAATAAAACGTGACTAATCGGATTGGCTCAGGCTTTTAACAAATCCTCGTAACTGTTCGTTCGAATTTTAGAATCCGAAATGCCAACTTAAACAGACTGACTGCGCACAAATGTTCAGCCAGGTCATTCTGAAGCAGTTCAAAGGACAATGGAGACAAGAAATGAATAATATTCCAAAATTCGTTCGCAATGTTTCACAACAAAAATCCAACTGAATGGTTCAGGTAATAAGCAACAAAATCAATCCCGAAAGCTGGAAATTTTTAAGGATTCTTACGGCTACTGAAGACAGATTTAAGTGATCCATTTTAAATGTGCTTTCCAATATAAGCAAAAAAAGTTAAACTATTTAACAAAGACGGTGTTGATCAAGTGGACTGGTGATCTGTCACCTCGAAATTATGAAGATCTCAGATGTACCGAGCACTTTGGTGACGAACAAATTTGCTAGCCTTCCACCACTTACCATCATTGATATAATGAAATCAAATGTGGTTTCGATAACACTATAAATTTCCTGATCTTGGTTTCCGGTCTCGCTCTTCGATAACTGCGGTAANAATCAAGGTCTGGATTGCAATAATGATCCATTAATTCGCAGTGCAATTCCCGCTAGACTGGGTCGCGTTACCAGGTCACACAATTGGCACATACTGTTCCTGTTAAAGACGTGAATTTTTCAAAACCATCCATTTATTCCGCATTTGACATGAGTGCTAAGAATAATCTAAGGCTACTAGACTATATCCCGAGGCCACTAATTTTTGGTCAGATCCTGCTAAGTGATGGATAAACCAGCAGCAGAGTTTGGTCGAAATCAAAATACACGACCAAAAAGACAAGGGGTTTCAGAAATGTGTTGCCCTTTAAAACCGTTCAGCCAACAGACATTGAATCGGCTGACGAGCAGGCGGTTCAACTAACTAATGAAGCCTGAAGTCTAGTCGTACAAAGCGACCATCATAAAATGCTTTTGGCTGGATCGATACATCTACGAAAGTGAATAGTCAACTATTAGCACATTCGACATGGAGGCTGAAACACAGCAGAGAGGGTTGAAGTGTTCAACCCCTACTTGGCTCTTCTGGGGTCATAGGTCAAGTTAGAAGAGATCAAGTAATGTTATATTTAAATCTTCTGCAAGGGTGCTTTCCAATATAAGCAAAAAAAGTTAAACTATTTAACAAAGACGGTGTTGATCAAGTGGACTGGTGATCTGTCACCTCGAAATTATGAAGATCTCAGATGTACCGAGCACTTTGGTGACGAACAAATTTGCTAGCCTTCCACCACTTACCATCATTGATATAATGAAATCAAATGTGGTTTCGATAACACTATAAATTTCCTGATCTTGGTTTCCGGTCTCGCTCTTCGATAACTGCGGTAAACATTAGAGGATGTACGACAATCTCTGTCCACTGTACTCATACAAAAAGTACATAATGAAGACTGGCCGTCAGCGGAAGTCTGCGAACATTGGCTGTGGAGTGCCAGTGGCTGGCGAACTTCATGCTTGAACGTCGATTAGGCCGAATAGATTAGCAACCATTTCGGTAACAAAAAGGCTGATGACGTAATAAACTGCACAGCCAACCAGGGACCAAAGCCAAGTCGCCAAAAGAAAGATCTAAGGCCTGAAAAAAGAGGTTTTACTGTGAATAATATGATGTTGTTTATAAGCGACCTTAATTTCTGTCAATACATGCGAACTTACTCTTAAATAATTATTTTTTTGAAGAAAAATTAAGATCGAAAAATTACCTTTCGTTCACATTCCATCTAGTGGCCAGTAGCGTAAGTAGCTTCCCTAGAATAACACTGTTCACACATCGTAGATCTAACTGATCCATGCCAGTGGAATCGAACCACGATTTAATTTTGACGCCAATTTCGTTACAGCCCAAGGTCCATCAACGTTGGTCACAAAAACGGTTAGCCGCCTAAAGCCTACCTGATTCGGATGTTCAAAACCGTTGCAATCAGAAACTATCAGGCAAGATGCGAAACCCGACGAACAATGAGAAGGCGTACGAGTACTGGAATGATGCCAAACGGACGATGCATCTGACACCAAATTTTGCCTGCAGCCCTAAATTGTAATATCCATCAAAGGCACTTGATCGCTCATGAGTCATAGAGTCAAAAGGGGTTAAAATCTTTAGCTCACGAACTATAAGAAGATGAATAAGGTATGAAGGCACCTAGAAAGTTAGGTTAAGAATATACTTAAAAGGGATCTTGAAGACTGGTAGTTTGAGGTACCCAAAGAAATGGAAGTAGCAGTTGCCTCAAATAAAACAGCAAACCGTTAAAGGCTATACTCAATGTCTCTGGGCGACGAACTTCGGTTAATGGAAATTTATGCGACGGAAATGAAGAGCTTAGTGAATGCCGACCGCAGGGGCTCAACCGTTGGGCTGAATACTTCAAACTTCAGGTTCGCTGGTCATGCGTTAAAGCAGTTACTATAAAGTCAAAGGCCGCAAATGCTTGTAAGTTGTCGCTTGGAACCTGAAGGAGAGTCCAGAGTTTGACCAATAGAGCGAAAAAATTGGCTGGTCCCGACGAACTTCTCATAGTTCGTCTCAAAACTTGTTGCCCTAATGAAACTGTTTACCACTGTCCCCGTGACATTTGGAACGGAAGGGAGTGTCCCTTTGTCATGAGGCAAGTCAGCGGTTTTGCTCATCTAGAGGGGAAAAAGCAGTTATTGAAGTAGTCACCATGGGTACAGTTTCATCCTGACAGTTAATGAGGTATTGGTTTCGCAGATGCTGCCCTGACCGACAGCGATTCTCGAATAGCAAGCAGGATTTCTTCCCGGATCGGGGTTGCATCGATCAGATTTTCACCCTTCGCCAGCTACGTGAGATGTGCCACACACACATCATCGCCTTAGAAAATTAGTTTTCCCTTACATGAAAGGTGTCTTCAACTCCGAACAATGATTTTTATCGGAAGCTTATGCCAGCGAAGCATAGTACTAGCAGGCCTATTGTCTAGTTAAGCGTATACGGTGATCTATCAAGTTCATTCCAAACAAAGAACGGTGATGCCTTACGTTTCTTCTTGTTTAACTTCGTTATCGACCAGGCAACTAATGATGATTTATAAGGTTTCTAATATGCCGGGATCAGACTGGAAACTGGTGAAGAGCTATGTGAACCATTTAACGGCGCAAACTTCGTTTGTTTGTTCGAATTTGCAGAACATGCAAAAGTGGACTGTCAACAGCTGCAGCTCCATTCAGCATGTTTTGTTAACAAGATTTGACGCTTGCCGTTTTCTGCTTGACACTTGATGAGATAACTGTCCGACGAAGGATGGGGACACGGTCTTGGAGTTAATAACGCGTATATCCATGGCTCGAGTGGCTTACGCCGGAATGAAGCCGTCGTAATGCCTATCGGGTATTGTTCTTAAATTGAAAGTTCACATAGCTGTGCAGCGATGAGCTCAATTTGTTGTTTGACTGGAAAACGTGGAGTTTTCGTGCTGAAGATGTTCATCGGTTGGTCATCCATGATTGGATTGGGTCGACTGACCGTTTGAGCAATACAACTGTTAGTAATCCAATATTGTATACTGATTATATCACAAGTTACCCAGATTACTAGATTTCGCTGGTTAAGTCACGTGTTGTATATGGTGAACACATGGCCATCTTAACGTGTCTTGTGTTCCGTTTCTCCCTCGAGGTGGAAGAAACCGTGTGGAAGCCAACCGAAGACATGGAATCATGGAATGAAAAAATATGCCGTTGAGTACGGCAAATCAGGGACCTCAGTTCTCTATTTTTCGGATTCAAAAGATTCAGCGCCCAGATGGCTGGAAACACTGAATTATATGGCAGCGAACCATCGACAATGGGGATCGTGTGGCCAGTTTGCTTAGAGGCAGAATGAGTGAAAAGTTCATCTGCACAGTTAGACCTAGTTCCGTATCCTGACTATTGTGGCATTCTCTTCATTTTTCACCCCTATATGTTCTCTCCCAATCCGATTTGCATGTTCATTCTTCCTAGAGTAACGTGTTACAGTTTGAGACAGATGACGATTAACGGGACTCACCTTGCTGTTGAAAGCTGAGCAATGGTAAATCTGCTGTCAAATAACTAAAAGCCATTCGAAGCAGCAATAGACTAGCTAGTTTTTCATGCGGGATCTTGGAAATCGTAACTTAGTGGAGGCACTGTGCAATTATTGCTACCAGACATCAGCCACGCATATCTGGTCGCTTTCGAACTGCATTATGAATCTGCAGAAAAGTCATTTATTGATTCGAGAAGATTGTTTTGAGTCAGCTGATTTGGAGTGCAAGTCGGGAACTATTAGGTGATTTGTTGTATGAGGGAGATCAGTAAAACGTCCAAATCTTGCCCGATGGGAGAATGGCCAAGGGCTTCGAAAAAAATAGTTCATCCTGGGTTCGCGTCCCAGATAGGGTGCGAAGGATATGTACTGCCGAAGAGTCCCAATAGGACAAGTGAAACAGTTGTACTGTTTCCATAAACCGAGCCTTGACAAGACAAGACGAACAATTTTACTAGCCGTACAACCTTTAACTGCTAAACAAACCAAAATTATTTCAGCTGTACTCGGCAGAATGGAAATCATGCGGTATTCGAATAGATCTCACCGAGAATGTCCCAAAAACATCAGCCGGACAGTTCATCAGGCCCAAGTAAAAGTTGGGCCAGTTGAGAAAGTTCCTTGTGAGATACACATATCATACTTCACCTGAGCGGCAAATGACGAGGCTGAAATCTTACCTCCCACTCGTTGACTAGATTAATCTACTTGAAATTTACTGCCGAAGGTCATTTCATGAATTGCATTTCTTGCCACGTGATTTGGACTCGCCAATCTCAGCACTGAGCGCTCATGAGGTGACATTTCACAGAATCAGCAGTGCAAGTCCTCCGAGCGAATTTTCGAGCAACGCTTAACGACCAATCCATAGGAAAAGTAGATCCAAATTACTACGGTACTAATTACAACAAACTAATCTATCTACAACAATCTGATCTCAACATTGTTGCTTTTGGGCCTCTGTACTCGAAATTCTATCGATGAGTCACGTCACCGCCAAAGTGCGTCGACCAAAGCCAACCAACAACAAGCCTACATTGGTGGCAATGGAGTGAGTCCAGATTGTGACAACGACAGAACCAAAGTGATGCGATAAAACAAAAACGGGATGCGTCCTAAAGAATGTCATTATTACGGGATGAATCGTGTTTGGGAGAGAAAATATGAAACGTCAGCTCAAATCTTCCTCGGATCTTTTTACAGGCGGTTCACCTTTTCAAACGGCCGCGAAATTGCCACGCCCCGTGAGCGGTGGCTGATGTTGAAATACATGCTGTGTAGACGCGAGGTCGCTGGCATTCAATTTTCAGCATCATCAACTGTGTAATTTTGGATGTAGGATTAAAACAGAACGAATAACCTCACAGTTTCGAATTGATTAGGTTAGCAGAAAAATATCTGTGAGGCTAATTGTGTGGAAATGACTAATAGGCATGCTTTTCGTTCCCGGACCAGTAAGGGTCAACAGTAGACGTTCGAGAAGTCGGGTGCAATGGTAGGAGAACAATCGAGCTTACGTACTCCCTGTGGTAGTAGGGAGTAGGGAGGTAAGTTGATTTTACAAATCACTAAATAAGACCATTAAGTTTCCAGTATGGTAGCATACAACGACAATCATGACGACAATTAGCTGGTGAAGTAAGGCCTTTTCCAAGGACGCACAGGACGCGGGAATTGAACCCTCTTGAAAAGATGAGACGCAGTTTCACAAGGAAGACTGGGTTGACAATAAACTTTCCAGATATTTAGTTTGCAAAATATTTCGACAAAAGTTTAGGTTTAACCAACAGTGGAATTCAAGGATTGATTGTTAAACGTAATTCCGTGAGCAGTTGGGATCTCTTATAGCTGCTAGCTGTTGAAATGTAAACTATTGGTTTGCATACGATTTGATTTTTTTCAGAACTTATCCCTGATCATGTTTCTTCTTGGTTTGGTTATCACTATCATAAGGCGGATGAATGTGGTCACAATGAGCACAGAGATAACTCACTTTACAGGAGAAGTCGGCAGAAGTGAGGTAATAGCCTGTTCGTTGATTTGTTTATGCCGAAAGCTCCATCTAGGTCAGTAGAATCTGAAGACAGGTAAGAATTTGATAATTTTTCTATCTACAGTGATTAAAAGGGAAAAAGGAGTCAATCGTCACGAGATGCTGGTATTTCAAATGCTCTTTTTATTCGTACACGTATAACAATCTGATGAACGAGGTAGTGATTATTGTGGTATCGATTTCCGTGCAATACATTAGTGTGGGTCTCTCTTACTACAGCCCTCATAATTGTGACACGGCTGAGTGAACAGGGCAGTTTTGGTGCTCCGCATGCACGTACAATGAATGTGTCAGTAATGTCGAATATGCCGGGATGAGCAATGCATGAATTTCCGGATTACGTTGATTAAAATTCCCACGCACCCGAATAACGATGCTTACCTCTCTAATGTGCTCACTCTGTGTATCATCCTCTCTGGTTACATTTGTTATCTTTCAGGACTTGATCTGGTTGTTTAGGTCCTTTTTTCGTTATATTCGAGCCTTCGCGCAATTTGTTTGTACACATCTTGACTCGCTGTTTTCTTAGTACCGTCTCTGTCAGAGGTCACGAGGGCTTCTCTGGTCCAATCGCGGATTCAATCATGGCTACTTTGTTGGCAAGATTTACCCGCTGATCTCGACAAGTGTCGTCGTAAGAACATCTGTCATTCACATCTGCCTCAGCTCGCTCTGTCATCGCTTCCCCCCGCCCGCTATAATCATCATCTGAACTAAGCTTGTGCTTTCCAGCGTTGTAATCTTCACTCGAACATATGTCCTCTTCCTGTTGTTATTTGTTCTTGTTTTCATGGCATAATTCACCACGTGATCTGATCTCTCAGTAACTCGACGGAGTTCCGTTACAAACAACCTAATGGATGTAGGGAAAAGCTATCCAGATCAGGGTTCACGGGGCTCGTGTGAGATGAACGTACGATACGGCATCGCGTGGCTCATCAATTCATCGGAGGGACGATCCCTTATCGCGAATGAACGGAGTCTGGTAATCATGTATCGTTGGCTGGACTGTCTGAAGAAAGACATGTGTCATAAATATGTGGGCAGGTGTATGCTCGTGAACATGAGCGAAGCTATCTTAGGTCATTTGTCAAACACGGCACAACGGATTCTGATGTGTTTTGGTCTATATGGATGTGCGAACAATCCTGTTCTTTTTCGGGGAGGGGGTTGGATAGTAAATTTTGTCATTTTGTCTGTATGTTTGTGTTTTTGCCCTTAATTCCGGTTAGCAGACTTTGTGGCCTGATGCTGGTCAGGTTCACAAAGATGCGATTTTTATTTGCTCGACTGACTGGCCTTCAGACCGCACAAAGCAGGTCATTCTGCCAATTCCAGTCAGTCCTGCATACTGCCTTCAATTAATTGTGGAAGAGAAATGATTAAATATTGCAATTATTTGGAAATAAGCCCGTGGTCAACCAACGGTATTTAAATTAAATGCAGAAATAAGGCACATCAAGGAGAATAACAATGAACGCCGAGAAGACAAAACCGTACTAGATTGGGACATTTGGCCAAATTTGTTAGGAAGACTGGAATTCGTAGGAAGCAGTTGGTCGGAATAAACGAAAAAGTTACAGGGTGTGTCTTTAAAGCTGCTACGTACAACGAACTGTGACGATTTTATCAGACCGAAATTAACTTAGTGATTCTGAACTGCCTGCAGGGATGCGTGATAGCTAGGTGGTTAAAACTCTGACATCCCAGACGAAAAAACCCAAAAGAAATCCCGAAAAAACTGTGGCAATGCACCACATATGAGCACTAATGAGAGGAAGTTCGAGTCGGGCCTTCCCAATGTAAGTTTGGCCTTTCGTTTGTGAAAGATGCTGCCCGGGGGACGGCTAGTCAGGAAAATAAACGTTAGTCTTCATACTACTCGTAAGTAGTTAAACATATATATGAAGATACCAGGGTTCATCAATCAATCAGTGAATCGACAAACGTCCTCAAGCGAGAAGGGAAAAACGTTAATAGAGGACGTTGCAAATTTTGCTAGAGGTATGCCAGTGGTTTTTTGAAATGCTTATTACATGATAGTATAGAGTGTTTCAATACTTTAATCGCCGCTAAGGTAAATCTACTGAAGAACGTTCTTGGAAAGTAACTAACTTCTGGTGAGGTTTTAGGTCTGTCACTTTGCAAACATTCACCCTAGAAGTGACGTCACTAGAGCCCCAGGGGATAGTGTGAAGCGGCGTGGTTACTAATATCTATGGTACATTTTCCGTGAAAAACAATCGGATAGGCAGCTACACGTGGGTGACTAAGGGCACTGAGGTTTGTCCAATCCACCGCTTAGTTAGTCACCCTGAGATTCGCTGGAACGTGTTCCAGTTAAGCTAAATGCAAAAAACAATTTATGGGCCACAATGGGTCTTCACAGAATCTTGGTTTGTCAACTAACATACTCACACAATTCCGATTCTTAGAGTCGTTTGTATTTTCATGCAGTGGACGGACTTGTACTTTTTGTAATCACTGTCTCGATTTGTCGCATTGAGTTCGGGAGACAATTAGCAAGACTAAATGCCCGCAATTGATTACTTTAGTTGTCGTCGCTGTTTATTTTCGCAAATTGTCTTTTTAAAACGATTGCACAGAAAAACGACCGCTGTTGATGGCCGTTTTGTTAGTCCACTAGAAGTGATTGTGCACTTGGACGCTCGATGCCCTTCTCGGCGGTTCTACTGGGACTGACCGACCTCGATTCCCGACCGACCGTGTGTTCAAGGTCAGTAGACTTCATTAGTCGGAAAGTGGTGCTAAATTGAACAAGCACAAATAAAGCGAGTGGAAGAACGAACCACGGATTGTGGCCAAATTCTAACGGGCTGATTGTCTCGATGGTATAAATAGGAAACATGGATGTGCAAAGGGAGATGTGCAGATGATTGGAGGAGGCATTCAAGGCACGGTAAATATAGCCGGTGTGGGTGACTGTCATTTTGTGTTTGTGTGTGTATCCACGTGCGCTTATAGATGCAAACAGAGGTAAAATCAGTTGCTGACATGAGCCAATAGAATTGTGTTTGTGTAGTAATTTGTGTTAGTGAAGGATAGGAAAAGTATGAAAAAATGATAAACTCGTCGAGCAGATAACAAAGTACCACAAGAGATTCGCACTGGTAATACACAGAGTGGTTGTGTGTGTGTTTGTGTGTGTGTGTAAATACGGTGCTCAATGGAAAAAGAATGCAGTAAATGTAGGAGAGTGGGATAGGTCGAGCAGGTTATTACTACTCCCGCTTTGGCGTCACAACTGCGGAAAGCACAATTACTTTGGTCCTAGTCAGCTGTTTAGATACCAACGATCAGAAGTTGTCTGGCATGATCCAGGTGCACGGTTGATCGTCATCTCGCAATTTGATTGTATCTTGATCGATAGTCAGGTCGACGGCAAAATTCTGACTCTGACAGAGGCCCATCATTTTTCATTGTCTTAACCGAACACAAAAATCAACGGGAATCTACTTTGGCAAATAGTTTCACACTAAGTAGCCAAGGATTTAATTCGATCGAATATGATTAACATAGAGACTCACTCCAATGGTCTCTCACTCTCCCTCTCCCTCTCTCTCTCGCTCTCTATCTCTCCCTACATCAATACTTGTTACCGGAAATGAGTGATTTGAGCGAAGTAAAACGCAGTACTAACTTATCGTCTCGTCCCTGCAGTCATTTGTCTCCGCGGGTCTAAAATCGTCCGAATTGAACGTGATCCGAAGGTGAAGCACTTACACTCCGCCTATCCGTCGAACCTTAACCATTCGGTCAGTCTTGAGTACAATTCATGCGTCCATTCATAGGTCTGTTCTTTCCTTTACGATTTGGAACAAGTTCAACTGATTGGTGTTGATCTGTTCTTGGTTGTGGGTAATAAATTGTCCGAGGGTCTCCGCTCTTTACATGATGGACTTTAGAGACAGTTGCCTGAAGCCAGTTTGTAAACATCGGGACCAAATGATGTAAGGATTGTATCGAAAAATCGGTGCGCCATGTATTGGCTTTTAACTGTGAATGATACAATGTTAATAACACAGCGTTGTTGGCAGATGTGATGCGCCAACGTTTCGACTACCGTGGGTAGTCTTTCTCAAGATTGTAAAAACTTGCCTTGAGAAAGACTACCCACGGTAGTCGAAACGTTGGCGCATCACATCTACCAACAACGCTGTGTTATTAACATTAGTTCATTCACAGTGACCTGAAGCATTCATTCGAACCGAGATTGTCATGCACCTTTACTAAAAAAATGATGAGACTCACGATCATTTGCATCACTAATGTGGTTAGTTGTGCAAGCAAACACTTTTGGTACGAAAACTTATCTCTGTTTGCATGACATTTCTTCAATTTTCACTAACATCACAATATTCCATTAAAACTGAAAGCCTCGGTTAAACTTTGAAAATAATAGAATATTCGTGTAAAATGATTGCAAGCGGAAAGACATATTATTCCAATTACTGTGAACGAATCACCACTGGTTACCGAAGGAGGGGGTTATATGGGTTTAGTTCAGTTTCTGGTACCGTTAACTTTCGAAGAACAGGCTCTAGTTTTGTTGGATACCTGATATTACCAAATAATGGGAAAGGAAAGAAGCCAATTGTAGTAAAACAGAAAAGCTAAAGAGAAGTAGAGATATTTCGATTACGATGACACCGCCGATTTTAGCATTGAGTCATATCGGCTAAAGACTTCAGCCAATGTGTTTCGAGGATCTCGAGATGTCCAACCCAATCAGTAATCCAACCTGATCCACTAGGGTCACTTCATTGGGTAACGAGAAGGCAATTCACGGGATCGAAGGAAAAGAGAGTGAGTTCCCAATCCGAGTGGTCGAAACTGTGTGTGGAAGTGGATCGAACCAATAACTATTTCGAAATTGCAAGAAAAGACCTTGGACATAGATTTTATTTATTTTGTACAAATATGAATACAGATAATGCATCATCCGATTCAAGAGGAGGGACGAAACCAGGGACGAGTTAGAGGAAAGAAAGAGAAACAGTGTGCGAGGGCGGCCATATATATATGAAGATTCTTCCATTCTCCACCCGCATAATCGGCTATCAATCAAGGTTTATGATCCTCCTGTGAGCTCAATAATATCCGGTTGCACAGACCGAAGCAGAGGGATGAATGAGAGGTCCTCACTCGGAGTATTTGATAAAAACATGAGGCCTATATTTTATTCTGTTGCAAGAAAAGTTAATATTTGCAGACAACCATTTGAGAATTGGATGTTTCGAAGATTTTTCTGCTCTTTGCTTAGGTACTACTAAGTATAATTCCGTGATTCCGATTTTTGTTTTCAGTGACTCTTCAGAAAATCGACTAATTGAATAAGCTCGGGCTGGGCTGGACTTTAGAACAGTCCCAGTGCCCCTTGGGTTTTTTGTCTAGACTGTCCTTGTCATGTGTAATGCGAACGAAAACCGATCAGGACTTAGTGATCGTACGTTGACAATAATTTACTCGCCACTAAGAAGTCGTGATGGCACTGTGTCTGTATTACTTCCTTGTTGCGAAGCCGTGCATATCGACCAAGACCCAAATGGGACTGGACTAATTTCATGAACCACTGATAAGTATCAAGTAACCATGTTGTGTAAGTCTTGTTCAAAGCCTTCCTTGTGTTTAGGATAACGTTAGAGAAATCATCTATTGGTTGCAATCAGTTTCTATAAGCGAGCGGCCCATGGCCATACAAGTTGTTGATGTATAGGTGATTACCCTGTGAAGAAGTTCAACAAACCATTCAGAACTTGGCCAGTGGCGCAATAGCTGAGACGTCCGACTCACAGTCGTTCTTCCCGGATTCACATCCCAGGTCCAGCTACTGGATATTGATGGTTCCCAACCAGCCAAGTGAAGCAGCCCTACGGTGTTTGCATAGTTTCTTGCTGGTAAGCTAAGTTTTGGAACTGCGTAATGGTTAGTTTCTTGAACCACGCATTGTCTACCACTACTAAAAGTGATCAATCAGAAAAGCTTAAAAGTCAACTGCATTTAATGTGTGTCAACCAGGTGTCCACTCGACCCACTGCTTGTTTGACCAAATATCCGGAAACAGAGTGTCCCGGGAACAAATGTCCGAACATGCTGTATGCTACTGGGCGTGCCCCTGGATTGCGAATAAGGTGACAGCCACCATCAAGGTAGTCAGCCGCGAATAAGGTAGGCTCAAAACCATAGAAAAAGCGAACGCAGGCAAGTAGCGGCAGTGTCGCGTGAGTGATGAGTTTTCACTTGACAAGCGATCTTCATAAAAATACCACAAGAGCCCCTGGTGCCACTGTGACTTGGCGAGTGTAGTCGGCCAACCAAATAAGTTCATTGCTCCTTGTCGCGTTCAGCTGACCCGGTCAGGTTTTACCGAAGAGCACTATGAAACGATCATCTGGCCACCGGCTTGTCTGGAGGGATTCTGACGTCTTGCAGAAAGCGATTGGTTGTGCAAAGGCTAGAAGTGCATCCTCGACTAAAAAGGCCTACTCTGAACTGGGTAACCGAGTAGTACAGTAGACTACATTGCATAAAACCTTGATTATGGCTACCCTTTGTACGAACGTTTCTCACTTTTCAAGTATTCACGACATCGACCTTTCACTTTACGCAACCGTTAGCTTCTACATTGGAGAACCTAGCCATCGATGTGTGATGTATCCAAAAGACTCTCATTCAAGACTCCAGTTCCATTATCCGAATGAAATCAAATCTAATCCTTCTGTGAAGTTTCATCTACGTCTTTCTGAGGATCTAGGGGCTGCGACCTCTAGTGTTGCTAGCCTTGGTGTGGCTCTCAGTGAGAGGGCTGAGGCTGCACTATTTGAGTGTATCCCAGTAGAGAACTGGTTATGCGCAGAGAGACCTAGAGGTTCATGCAGAGTAAGTAGCCTTCTCTTTGATAGACGTAACTTGTTTTTTGTCTTCGCGTACGCACCAACAAATTTCATCCCAGATGCAGTCAAGGATACCTTCCATCGAAAGATGCACGATCTCCTATGTACAGCAAGGTTTAGTGACATCGTAATTCCGGTAGGGGATACGAATGCTAGTGCAAGTCAGCTGTTCTCAAATGAGGCACATCCAGGAGGTCCCTTTGATCTCGATTCCTGTCGTTTTGAAAACGGGGAGCCACTGTTGGTTTTGTGTTCTGAACATCGACTGTTTCTCGCTAGTACGAGTTTCAAGCGTTGCAACCGCTGGTACGCCACCTGGTGTCTGCTCTCTTCCAATCAGCGGTGGACCCAAATCGATCAAATTACCATTAGCTACAGAAGGTGAAGTTGTCTACAAAACTGTAGGTCGCACTGGGACAAATTTCTCGAATTCAACCACGCGTTACTACGCATAGTGCTGTCCATATGCTTTGACGGAAGCTCAAAATGCGTGGTGTTACGTCGGTTGGGTGGCGTTGAGCTATCTGATCCGATCCGTTTTTCACAGTTTCAAAGCGCACTAGATTAAAGTTAGGATTGCCCCACCTCAAAACACCAATCAACGCTGGTCACTTATTAAAAATGCCTTGCATTCTGCTAGCTTAGTTAGTCAGGGTCTGACCCGTCTCGTTGTGGCAATCTGGATTTCTGCTGAGTCTTTGGACTTTCTTAGCGCACGCCCCATCCATCCACGCTGGTAGCGAGTATAATGAAGCGCGGGTCGGAACCAGAATTGAACACAGTGAAAGCTTGCAAAAGGATCGCGAAATTTGGTGTCCTCAACGTGCTTTGGACATGAAACGTGCTGGTGCCATGGTAAATTTCCTCAAACTGTTTCACCTGGTTCGAACTACCGGTAAGAGAAAATTGGGTGGCATCGAAACGACCTGTGAAGCTGACGGTTAACCTATCCACAAACGCAGTGCCCTCTTGTACGGAGCACTTTCAAGCACAATTTAGCTAACCCTCAGCACCAGCCACTTCTGCAACTATTCCGCCAGGCGTCCGGTGGCCTGTTACAATGGATCCACTAACTGAGGTGGACATCTTCATGAAAATCCGAGCCTTAGGACGTCCTAAAGCGCCCAATTCCGGTGGGATTTCCCCAGCTCTATTTAAAGATGGAGAGATGGAATTAGTCAGAGGAAATTGTGCTTTGTTCCCAAAGGTCTGGCAATTCAAGAAAGTTCTTTCCTTGTGGGAGGAATAAATCGTTGTCCCCATCTTTAAAAATGCTTGCGCAGTAACTGCGTTAACCATAAGGGTATTGCCCTAATCCCAATAGCGTCCAAGCTACTTGCGTCCATTACTCCGCAGGTTGTACCACACGCCTTAATGGCAAACTCGTGAGGAATATGCCGGGTTTCACGATGGTTGTGGATGTGACGATGAAATCTTCACCTCCCCTTGGGCGTTAGGGCACCGTTCTACTTTTCAAACCCCGACGGTCATCATGTTCTTGGACATTTGCACAGCCTTTGACTCTGCTGATGGACAGCGTCTCTTGAGAAATGGATTGCCTGAGAAATGCGTCGGTTATCAAGGAGTTTTAACGTCATATTTCAGGTTGGGTAGGGCTTATGACCAGTTTTTACCACCATTCGTCGTCCACATTGAATCACGGCAAGGCTGCCCTATATCCCCATTTCTATCCAAATATGTTATACAGGATGTTCTGCAGAACTCATTGTCTGATCTTTTAGATGGTGAAGTTAAACTCTCACGATGGAACAGAGTTCTGACCTAGAGTATGTCGATTATATCGTCTTGCTGAGTGACAGTGCACGGGGAATTCCACGCGCGTTGTACCGCTTGGCGACTGAAGTATCTAGGTACGGTGTCCTTTACGCCTCCATAATGCAAAGCACTTCTTCAAGACTTATGGGAGCGTGTGTCTGTATTCACCTTTTGTGGTGATCGTCTAGAAGATGTCAGTAGCTTCAAGGTCTCGGATCTGGGATCGGGGGGGCTACCTGGTGATTGGTGTGTTGGAGAGACCTCTCACGTAACCCCCCTGGGAGAAAGCCAGAGCGGCCTTCGTGAACCTGCGACACTTGTAGCGCCATCATAACACGCCGTTTTCCCTCAAGGAAAGGGTGCACAATGCCCACAGTGTGCAGTGTTTTGCTAAAGGCTGCGAGGCCTGGCCTATGCGCGTTCCGGACACCGGGAGACTCCGTGTTCGACCACCGAATGTCCTTGGAAGCACTGGGGGGGGCTCAGTGCTGGTGGAACATTCCGTGGGAGGACGAACTGGGCGGTCGGTCGGGTAGTTGGGAGACATTCGTCCTCTGACTGAAATAATCGCTTTACATCCCCTTCGGTGGTTAAGACACATATTAATTATGCCCGCCTATCGTCTAGCTTTTCGCTCTCTCCGGTACTGGCAACGTGTAGAAAGCAAGGCTTAGAAGCGACGTGGCTTTAAGGCTATGAGTTGGCTTAGAGATAGAAGAAGGTTGGCTCGTGTTGTGGTCGGTTAGGCTTCCCACCTTCCTTCCTGATTGGGGGCACAATTACGCAGAAATGTTATTGGGGGGGGGGGCTGGTGAGGCTGACAGACATGGTTCAGAACCAAAGTCAGTTGCGAGAATGCTGCGTTGTTTGTTTTAGGAACTCGGGGGGGGGGGGGACCCCCTGAAAAATAACCGAAAGTCAAAACAAAAATTTCACGAAATGTGTACAAAGAAGACACAAAAACATTTGACTTGTATTGTTTTATTATTATGT
>LUCM01008110.1:251588-345314 GCA_008360955.1 Fasciolopsis buskii
GTTGTTTGTTTTTAGAACTCGACCCCCTTAAAATAATCCGAAAGCAACCAAAATTTCACGAAATGTGTACAAAGAAAACACAAAAACATTTGATTTGTTATTGTTTATTATTATTTCCCCCTTCTGTGAAGTTCCATTTACATGTTGTTCCGTTGATACAAAGCTTGCTGTCAAGTCGGTTTATTACATATATATATATATATATCAAGAAAAATTATCGAATTTTCGAACCCCCTTGTGGCGTGTATCAGGAGCTAGAATATGAAGATTTAAATCTGAAATGCACCAGAATTCCAAATTGTTTAACTTGTTGTTTAAAATAGCTTTTAATAATATAGAGAAATTTTCACTAAAGGAAACAAAGAAAACTGTGACATGTCTTTTCCGACATGAAATATTTCGATTGTGCTGAACTACGGTTTCAAGCGGTGACGACGTAGTGGAACAACGCAATGACAGGTCAGTTTAAACCAGAATCATTCTCCCACAGTTCATCACAACAATATGAGGAAACTGACCTAGAATCAAACAACTCGATTTCAATCAATTTCTTGCCTAATAACCAATCAGCCGGATAAGCCATACTAAATTGGGATTCAAACTAACCAAGAAAGTTTGCGATTTCGATCATTCGAACATTTGACAAGAAAAAATCCCGGGTAGCAAGATGCATGAGTCACATGAGGATTGACCTTACTGTAACACAGGTAGACCAATAAGGAAGAGGGAAACATAGTTGCAAGGATAAAAGGTGAATTGGGAAAATAAGACTGGAAATTTCGGTTTCAATTCTCGTAATCAACTTTCCAGTCAATATGACGATTTTGACGATTAAAATCGTTGGGCTGAATCTAAGTTTGGCCGGGGAAATAAGAAATGGGCAAACAGCTCGTAATTAAGTGTTTGTTTCTTTTTGCCGAATTAATTGACTTACGTAAAATAACTGAATAATTATGAATTATAATCGATAAGGTATTGCAACCAATTCCACAGCAGGTGTATTTCCATTGTCTATTTCTAATTTTTGACTCACAAAAGTCCCTCACTCCGTTATGCTTACGCACCCATCATAAGCCATGTTTCGATTGTCGTGAGTTTTCAGACGAAAGAACGGAAATCGTAGCCGCTTGGCTACTCTTGGTTACCATAGTTACGGGCTAGCATTTTCTTATAACGGGTGTTCGCACTATAACTGGTAAGGTCGTTTGAAATAAGTTATAATGGTAGATATAATTTTTACCAAAGACCGTGTATGAACACGGTTGCGGTTTGCAGTCATCTAGATACGGTAGTATCGAAAATTGTTAACAAACACTCGACAATATGAACGCAATGTGAACGATAGTAATCGATTTTGTTCCATTGAATATATTGCACTATTCAGATCTTAGCAAAACTCAAATAACAAACGTTACGCGAGAATTTTCCGATCCAGTGCGAAGCAACATAGGGAAAGGAATGTTGGAATTTTTCCCCCTTTTATTTAGATAGAATTGACTAGTCTTTTCGGCTAATAAGCTGTAAGCAATGAATTAAATTGGTGATCAAACAGGCTAGAAATTTAATTACTATCTTGTTTTGATAACTGTATGCAAAACTTAATCAGGACGTATTATGAATCTGCCAGGGAGAACAAAGTGTGATTAATTCATCATCTGGCAAATAAATATATTGCTAGAAATCCATTATCAATCAACAATGGGAATTATTTTTCATGTGGCATCCAACAGCTTCGAGGCAAAATTGCTTTTACTTCATAATTCAAGAAACTTTAGAATTTCCAAGTTGGTATCTTCTGGTTGACTGTCGCCTTCAGTTGTCAGTCGAAGACACAAAACAAATTTTGGATAGTATCGATATTCAGGATGGGGTATGGTTCTATATGAATCAAAAGTTCCTTCCAAGGGCATTTCTACCGAATTTGAGTCAGACTGAAAGCAAACAAATCTGATCCGGAAAACATGTGCACTAAATTCTGGTAGACCGAAACACGGAGCTACTTTCGGACACACTGCCGTTCGTTTTCATTAGCTACTTTCTTAGAATGAATAGAATATCGCTGTCATTCCAATGACAAAATTCTCTCTACCCGGGGTGTATCGTTCTTCGATTCATTGGTAAAAGTTTTTTTGAATTTGTTCGTGTAAGAGTGAACAGACTGAAAAGGATTAAAAAAATAGCTGAACAACTTTGTCGAGGGAATTGCCCGTTAGAAATGTTCGTTTTGAAAGTGTTTTTCAGGTCACCACATGCCAGTCATTCATCAACAAAATTAACAAGTGCCTGGAGTGAGGCACTCGACATTTTGTACAATTGCACAGGGTGATTATAATCCATGCCTTGTTATCGCAATTAATTTCACATTTCATGTCTGGTGTAGCTTAGAGCATTTAATGATGATCCCAGTCTATCTGGACTAGAGTACACGAAGCATCGGTAATAGTCTGCGACAGAATTAGAGAACGGAATTTCTATCGCAAAATTTCAGTACAAATGTAACTACCTTTGTGGTAACTTTTGGATATGATTAATTTCTTCAATGACATGACGTTCTTGTCGTAGATTCCACCGATGTTTTGAAATTAGTTTCTTGTCCTCTACATTGTAATACTGCTTCAATGTCACAGTTACGATCCAAGCGACTAGTGCAGCGCGCCTAAATGACCTTGACGCAAGGTCACCTTCGATGTAAATCATGATCCTTCCCAAACGATAGTTATTTTGTTCGTCATCGAACAGGATTGTCAGACTCCAGCTGGAGCGAAATACACCAATTAACGAATAATTATCTCCAGCCTATAAATCGTGGTAGAATAGTCATTTAAATAAGTGCCTTTTTCGGTAAGCAAGTTTGTAATCATTTATGGATGCAGACACTTCCAAAACCTTATGAAATTTTCATACTACAACACGACTTCATTTTTCTAGTCCAGACAAGTTTGCTTTGACAACCAAGGTGGCCAATATTTAAATGATCTTATTCCTGTCTACAAGCAGATACAGTAAGGAAAATTCGTAGATAATACTTCTTTGCACCTAACAATTATTAGAGCCTTAGGGATGTTAACGGTGAAAATTTTTGAACGCACCACAATCGGCCGGCACCTGTATATATATCCACAAACATCAAGCATGGGTTTAAGGCTCCTCAAAGATGGAGGAGGGTTGCAAACATCCTAATATGGAACGTGAATAGTGGAAAGAAAGCACGAGCCAAAGTCTAATAAATGCATCAACAAAATTCAACTGTTACTCAATCAGAATCATGATGACCATACACGGCCAACTGGCTATTTTGCATTCACACACTGTGATGTTGACCTTCTAAGCATTGCCAGGCAGTGCTCAGAATTCTCCCAGTGGCCGTCGTCTGCCCGTTTGGTATCCTTTTGTAGGCCACTGCTCCTTCCATGAAAGTGATATACATCGTGGTTTTGCAAATAAATGAAGCAAAATTTCATCTCCAATCGATGTGATATCGTCAGCGCATGTGCTCAGTTGTTGAGGATTCTTCCCCATTTATAAGGTTACCACTGGCTTTACTTTGAACTTCTTTGATGACCTCTACCAGGAAACTATACGTCCATTTTCCCCTTGGTCGTTGTTGGTTTGGCCTTTAATCCTAGAAGATCGATAGTCCGCCTGAGAAGTTTGATCCGGTTAGTTTTTGCTAACTCGAATGTTTTCATGAAATAATTCATGTGAAGTTCAACAAACCGTTCAGAGCCTGCCCGGTAGCGTAATGGCTAAAGCGTTCGACTCAGAATCGTTCGTCCCGGGTTCGCGTTCGAGTTCGGGCGCGGTAGATATACACTGCACATCATTCCTAACAAGGATGAAACAGCTGTACAGTGCTTCCATGATTTCATAATGGTGAGTACAGTTGTGACATCACATAGTGAACTATTTCATGAAACAATTATCAACCGATGCATGGACGTTTGGTTGACGCAGCCGACTATACCGAGACAGGTGTGATCACACAAATGGCCACATTCAAGTATAATACTGTCAGGAAATTCGGTTGCGGACAACTTTATTTTGGGAATCCGACTGTTCTTCATAGTCTGTTCTTAGTGCTTGAATTTACATGATACGTCGTGGTCTATGGACCAAACACCATTGGTATCCAATCGTCGGTTTACTGTCGTGTAAGTTATAGTATCCCATTGACCAAACCGAATCAGAGAACCGATTGCAGAGACAAGAACTGGGCATTTTGACCACTGACTGATTGCCCGGTTGATATTTTCATAAGTTTTCGACCGCTGAGCTTTGATTTTAGGTCATGAACGTTTCATTACCAGTCAAAATTACGCCTCCACTGCGTGTGCGCAATTGCCGGTGTTTTCCTAGCTTTGCTGCGTTGTCATACGATTTGTTGTGAACCTCTGAGACCGGCCCGAAACGGTAACTATGTTGTGTACTTGACTCCTGTCGGTTTGACTTTTGACTTTAGACGATGGACATTTGTTTGGAGACGTTTAACCTGTTTGGTTGCACGCCGTTGTTTCCGTAATGAGTATACAAACTCTTTGTGATTCAGTTCTATAGATGGATCCGTACAGAAAACTTCAATTTATGACTATGGATTTGTACTATTTGATTTCCAGCTGTCCAATATTAGCTTACTTTTTTAACTCTCATCTAACCGTACTCGTGATCAAATCGAACATGTCTGTTGATTGCATTATTTGAAGAGTACCAAATCAAAAAAATTCTCCATTACATACTTCCTGGTTGCTTGATACAGAATATCAACCTAATCCAAGTCGAATTTATGTCCTTCCTGATCCTCATGGACGGAGATCTCTCGCACATTCCAGTGGCCACTTGTCTAACGGCTTGACCGACACACAATTTGTCGCGGCCCAAGCATCTGACTTCTTTTACGGCGTATGTGTTTCCTCCCGTTTTCCGCCGTTTTTTTGGTTCTCATTCAATTTTACTCATAGTTTAGGACGGTCAATGAACAACGGTGATTCGTTCCCATGAGGACGCGCATCCCGTATGCTTAGCGGGCCAATCTGTTGCAGAAGTGAATGCTATTCACCTCGGTGAGGGCATTAGCCTTCATCTTCGCGCTTTGATGGGAACTTCATCTCCTATAGATGACATGGAGTAGAATTTCCCCAGCACGGAATATTAGATGCGTAAAGTATTCTTAATGACTCATTGCAGAACAATTAATAAACAAAAGGTGATTAAAGATTTATTACTATAAAAATTAATAATGTTGGTATTTCATTTATAACTATTTATTCCGCCTTTTAAGACGCTGTCGACACCCCCGAAGAATATTGAATAGTAATAAAACAGACGCTCATAGATAAGTACCGACAAACTTAACGGCAAAGCTAAGAATGATACGGAACTAATAATAAAATCTGATGGCTTCAGCAAATTGACCGTATAGCCGAATTGGCAACACAATCAAACGCCTAATCAGATATTCAGGATCAACCCTGCACAAGACGCAGGTTTGCAACGTTAATTTACAATCGAGCATACAGTACTGATAGGGACGAGAGCCCATTATGTGCTCTAAGCTGCAAGTACAATCTGATGAGGTCGTCTCGAGTAAGACGGTACTAGAAACTGTTAATCTCCCTGCTGACACCTACTTTTTTACACTCTGTAGTACACGATATAATCTAGAAGATGCTTAAGTGTCGTATATAACATCGGTCCGTTCTCACTGTAACCGATATGGATCTATGCGGCACTCTGACCATCAATTATACAACATGAAAACGATACTAATATAGCGATTACCGAAAGTGGACATCGATGAAACGAGTAAGAAAGTTAAGAAAACAATTATCATTCGAGGGAAGAGTTTAGAAAAACAACCCGTTTCCAATGGTAACAAGAATTAGTAGCCATGGGGACATAAACGCCAGCAACGCTATTGTTTGTCATTTATCTCTATCTCTAAAATGTGTTTCCGATTTTCGTATCATACTCACTAATCGTTATTGACAAAATACAATTTAGATCTTCGAGACGGATAAAACAATGGGATCGGGCCAGGAAATAGTGAACCAAACAGTTAACAGTTTCTAATAGAATACTTGATCGTCATATTTGTATAGACTTTTATTTTCACACGTTTGCATTTCCATGAAAAGTGTTATGCCTCACGATATGATGAGATATGAGATTCGGTATGCAAATAACGGGGCTATTAGTCACAAGTTGCTGACTGAGTCAGTTGGGATACGATCTCAACTTGCGAGATGCTGGGTCAAAATATCAACAGCAGATTTTATGAATAAATGATCGTTGCTTCGAACAAAAAATGGAATATGTTGAAATATAAAATTTAGAATTCCATAGATCATTGTGCACAGGATGAGTAAGGAATGCAAAATTTCTGCCTATGAACCTTTCCGACGCGTACGAGTGTTACTCATCACTTGATGATCATTTGATGAAATTCTCGGTAATGTGAAAGACAGCCTATTAAGGGTTGATAGTTCCCGGGGAACGAATTTAAAGTTTTCTCCAATAGCCCACCAGAAATAACACATGAACAATTAAGAAAAGAAGAAGAAACTCACTGGCGGACAAAACGGGGCGTGGTAGCATGCATACCGTGGAATTGGGCCAGCTTTTGTATTCGAACTAGTAATGACGGTAGATATATGAAACAATCACCTCAAATTTCTACCAACAATCATCCTGAATTAAATCCATCCTATTAAGTGATCGTATTATTAGAAAGTGCATCAACTGTCTAAACAGGTCAAGGGAGGAGGACCAGATTGGAATGATTTTTGATGTTAATTTCACGCTATTTCCTTTCGGTTTTGTTGATTTTCACGTGCGTGAAATTTTCGTCAGCGAAGACGAGTTCATTCTGTTCGGATTTAGGGAACGACGACCGCATCGTTTCTTGAAATTTGTCAACTCCGAATTCTGTCATATTCATAGTCCGATCAACCATCGACTTAACAGTCTCATTCGGATATGAATGAACGGGGAACAATCGTCGCATACCCTCCAGTTGACTTTGATCACCTCAACATCTAACGGTTGTGCAGACTGTTTGCTGATTTCTCAAACCTTTCTCGCGGCTTCCTCCACAGTGTTATCATTTGTGTGACAAACTGATTCTAATTAATTTCGTGGATAGTTTTTTTTTTGATGCGTTTCACGCGTGAATGCACAGGAACGGATACGGCCCGTGACTATTAGGATCGAATACGTGGAGAAACGGAGAGCAAAAACAGTATTCTTGAAACTTGGAATAGAACAAAATTACACAAGGTCTCATTCGATCACAGGTGACAACAAGCTCGGCGAGAACGAGTTGTTGTCTACTGCCAAAATGACCGCCTAATTTGAGATTCTGACCTCTGCACATTTGGATGACCGATGGTTGGTCCACTGGACAATCGCCCCCTTCAGTTTATTCTTTCACTATTCATCGTATGAATAAGCATTAGTTGTGCAATTCGTATGGAAACTACCAGTTTGACACTTCGAATCAAATTCGCCCAGTCCTATTCCATCATGAGTACCCCAAGAACGCAAACGACGGTAACATGTGTTTCCATTACAATTAGAATTTTACAGTGTGATAAAGTACTTGGGTCTGATCTCAAGATTCTGAAATAGATATAAATAATATGTGAATAAGTTAAATTTAATTCAGCTCCAACAGACCGACAACGACTGAGCAAACCGTAAACTTGTGGAAATCGTCATTTTCAGAGGGCTAAATCATAAGAATAATTAGATACAAGGACGGGCAAATTAGACGACACATTGTAGGTATATTTGTATGCATAGAACGATAAAAAAAGCAGCTCATGAAAGCAATTTTAAAAAAATAGTCAGTCAATCTTGTTTTTTCGTCTTCTTACCCAGTTGCCAAGTCAATACTGGTCTGGAACAATCGGAGTTTTCTAGTTTGTAAAGCCGAGTCGAATGCAGCGGAAGTGTCCAGGAAAACAACCAAAAAAGGGGTTTTGTTTGGGCACCCAAATTTGAGTATGTGAGGAACATACCGGGGGAAGGGGCGACAATATACTAAACCGAACGTCCCACATACATCGTTCGTCGTTTTTACTCCCTTAATTAATGAAAAAACAATGTTTGTCGTTTTTCAGAAAACAGACAGCGGCCAAAAAAGCGCGACCTATCGGGAAAGTTGACCAGCAGTGAGAGGATACGCACCCGTGACCTTTCCGTCCAAACGCCACGACTTGATTCGTCTGGTCACCGCCAACGAATTCGACCGCGTTGGAACACCGGGAACTGAACGAGTCAACGACCGCGGTCATTTTTTTTTGCCAGAAGTTGAGCCATGGCGATTAAAGTACATTTGAATTTGATCGGCGGAAATAACATAGTGAAATTGTTCGTAAACATCAACTCAAAAATAGAAATCACACGAGAAAATGAATAACGCACAACGGGTAAAAATGACGACATATTGGCGAATGAAATAAAACAGGACACAGAATAGCGAGGAAAATTCATAGGAAGAAGCCAATCAACATATTACAAAAAAGCAGTTGACAGAAATAGAAAATTCAAAGAAAAAAACGGTGCTAATTGTATAAGACATGAGAGTATTAAATGGAAGATTTGTGTGCGTGTGCCTGCATGTGTGCGCGCGTGAATCAGTGCATGAGCGCATGAGAGCGAGTGGGCATTGGTGCTTGTGTGAATTTATGACGGTGCGATTGAGTTCATGTACGCTTGTTAGTATTTATGAGTGCAAACGCGTTTTGTGCGAAAATGGTGTAAATTCGTTTGTATTGCTTTGCAAATAATTGCATTAAACATGAGAAAGCAAGCCAAACTGAATCCAATATTATTCTTTTCGCATACTCATCATTTGAGCACACTTCATTCCTATCAAACATCCATCATCCTCATCCACAATCAACTCCATCGTCAAACATTATTCCAATGCAATTCCGCTTCACATCGTCAACGCCCATTTGAACACGGAAACCAAATATACAAATATCCAAATATACAAATATACAAATATACAAATATACAAATATACAAATCCGACCCGATTCTCACCCATTTCAATTCATCCATACACACCCATGTTCAAACCGATCCCTCCAACTATCCGATCCCTGAACTCGTCTCACACGTCTCTCCCAGTCGAACGCAATACACCACTTCTCATCCGACACAATCACTAACGCCCGCACACAATTCAACCAACGACACATCGAGAATGTCACTTCGCCCATCACGTTCGTAGTGAACGAATTTGACAAGATCTGATCCAACATGGTCATTGGAATCCACTCACATATCACTAAATCCCGATACCAATTGGACAGTGAAACAAACAAATCCATTCCCATATCGGTCAACTACGAACATCCGACAGGCGGATGCACACTATCGTATCTGATGAACACTGGCAATAATGAAACGAATCATCTCACTCGATCATCACGTCTGTGGCCGTTCAGTCCGAGTGGAGGAGACATTGAGCACAGGAAATCGAACAGTTTGCACATGGACACCAGATCGGAGAGTGGGAGATATTTGGAAGAACACGAGGATTGTGTGTCTGTGTCTGTGTCTGTGAGGACATTGGGGACAATTTTGACATGTGATCAATTGGATGGGGATAGCCGATTGAGAGGGACGAGTGAAAACCTGGAGATGCCGGGGATCGAACCCGGGGCCTTTCACATGCAAAGCGAACGCTCTACCACTGAGCTACATCCCCACCACCAATATATACAAACGAGACAACAAAATACACTCTAATCATCGCCATCCACACACGCCATCCCGCCCTTTCCCAACACACAAATACATACACAAACACAAACGCACACACACACACACAGACTCCATACACGCACGATAAACACGAATACACGCACAAAAGCACGAGAACGCACGCACAAATACAAACAAGAGCGCAGGAACACAATCACACAAACATACAAGCACACAAGCACAAATGCGCGCATGCACACATGCACACGTGCACACATACATAATGCACACTGCATAGCACACAGCACACGCACACGCACACATGCACACTCGCACACATGTCAAACTGAATCCAATATTATTCTTTTCGCATACTCATCATTTGAGCACACTTCATTCCTATCAAACATCCATCATCCTCATCCACAATCAACTCCATCGTCAAGACCATATATCCAATGCAATTCCGCTTCACATCGTCAACGCCCATTTGAACACGGAAACCAAATATACAAATATCCAAATATACAAATATACAAATATACAAATATACAAATATACAAATCCGACCCGATTCTCACCCATTTCAATTCATCCATACACACCCATGTTCAAACCGATCCCTCCAACTATCCGATCCCTGAACTCGTCTCACACGTCTCTCCCAGTCGAACGCAATACACCACTTCTCATCCGACACAATCACTAACGCCCGCACACAATTCAACCAACGACACATCGAGAATGTCACTTCGCCCATCACGTTCGTAGTGAACGAATTTGACAAGATCTGATCCAACATGGTCATTGGAATCCACTCACATATCACTAAATCCCGATACCAATTGGACAGTGAAACAAACAAATCCATTCCCATATCGGTCAACTACGAACATCCGACAGGCGGATGCACACTATCGTATCTGATGAACACTGGCAATAATGAAACGAATCATCTCACTCGATCATCACGTCTGTGGCCGTTCAGTCCGAGTGGAGGAGACATTGAGCACAGGAAATCGAACAGTTTGCACATGGACACCAGATCGGAGAGTGGGAGATATTTAGAAGAACACGAGGATTGTGTGTCTGTGTCTGTGTCTGTGAGGACATTGGGACAATTTGACAGTTGATCAATTGGATGATGATAGCCGATTGAGAGGGACGAGTGAAAACCTGGAGATGCCGGGGATCGAACCCGGGGCCTTTCACATGCGAAGCGAACGCTCTACCACTGAGCTACATCCCCACCACCAATATATACAAACGAGACAACAAAATACACTCTAATCATCGCCATCCACACACGCCATCCCGCCCTTTCCCAACACACAAATACATACACAAACACAAACGCACACACACGCACTCAGACTCCGACACACGCACGAATAAACACGAATACACGCACAAAAGCACGAGAACGCACGCACAAATACAAACAAGCGCGCAAGAACACAATCACACAAACATACAAGCACACAAGCACAAATGCACACATGCACACGTGCACACATGCACACATACACACATGCATACACGCACACACGCACACACGCACACACACACCGCACACACGCACACATGTCAAACTGGATCCAATATTATTCTTTTCGCATACTCATCATTTGAGCACACTTCATTCCTATCAAACATCCATCATCCTCATCCACAATCAACTCCATCGTCAAGACCATATATCCAATGCAATTCCGCTTCACATCGTCAACGCCCATTTGAACACGAAAACAAATATCTAAATATTATACAAATATACAAATATACAAATATACAAATATACAAATATATAAATCCGACCCGATTCTCAACCCATTTCATCATTCATCCGATACACACCATGTTCAAACCGATCCCTCCAACTATCCGATCCCTAACTTCTCACACGTCTCTCCCAGTCGAACGCAATACACCACTTCTCATCCGACACAATCACTAACGCCCGCACACAAATTCAACCAAAACGACACATCAGAGAATGTCACTTCGCCCATCACGTTCGTAGAGAACGAATTTGACAAGATCTGATCCAACATTGTCATTGGCAATCCTTCACATATCATTAAAATCCCGATACCAATTTTGAAGTTGAAACAAACAAAATCCATTCCCATATCGGTCAACTACGAACATCCGACAGGCGGATGCACACTATCGTATCTGATGAACACTGGCAATAATGAAACGAATCATCTCACTCGATCATCACGTCTGTGGCCGTTCAGTCCGAGTGGAGCAAGAACATTTGAGCACTAGGAAATTCGAAACAGTTTTGATTATGAGGGACACCGATCGGAGAGTGGAGGATATTTAGTCGAAAGAACACGAGGTTGTAGCCTGTGTACTTTGTTCCTGTGGGACATTGGGGACAATTTTGACATGTGATCAATTGGATGGGGATAGCCGATTGAGAGGGACGAGTGAAAACCTTAAGATGCCGGGGATCACATTCAAAGGTAAAGCCCTTCCTCTGTGCTACATTCCCGCTGGTAATGCACACATACGAGGGCTCACTATCCGCTTTTTTCTTCTCATTCCCTTCTCTTCCTTTTTTTCTGCTCTCTCTTTCTCTTCGTTCCGTCTTACCCTTTCACGTTCGTATTTCTTTTGTTTTCTTCCGCGAACTTTCTTAATCTGTTTTCCTGTCTTTCTCTACTCTTCCTCTCTTCTCCTTTTCTTTTTTTTATTTTTTTCTCTTCGCGCTCTTTCTTTTAATTTTTTTTCCGTTTCGCTCTTATTGTGATTTCTTCTCACTTATTTTTTTAGCCTTTCTTTTTTTCCCTCTATATTCCCATACATATATTCTTATGTATATATGTACATATTCATGTTCCCGCTCCTCTAATTCTTGTCATTTCTCATTGCTTGCTGTTTGAAGTTTTTCGCCTTTTTCTCATATCACTTTATTTGCCTTTTTCAGCTTCTTGCTTTGACTGATACCTTTGGTGGACATTATTTTCCTAGCTGATTATTTCATCCAGGTTTGAACTTCATCTTCATCCTGTGGCGTTCTTCGTACACTTCTACCTTTCGGGCCTTTCGTTTCAGCTGCCGTATTGAAAATTTGCACTCGTCGTTTGTCACGTGATCAGTCAACTCACTAATACTCCTAGCCATGATTCATCTATCCCATTTCCTCAAAGTTCATTAGGCTGGGCTGTTGTGCCACAAATAGTCCTGACAGTAGAACCGAGTTAAATGAACCGAAGCAGATAGAAGAAGAACATATATTTGGGGAATTCTCGATCTGTTGTACCAGATACAACGCGTGTACCCGTAGACTAAATATCCAATTGGCATACACGAAGGAACTTATATCAAGGTTGAAGATTAAGTTGTTCAGTAGGTATGCGTTTTTTGCTTTGTATGCTGACATACCTGCAACTGAGTCTAAGAGTTGGTCAGATGCAACTTTGGCTTGAATCATGATAGCTACGTCGGTCTATATGTATACGAATTCGTAAGATTCCATTTCACTATCTATTCCCCTAAAAGCGTCAATAAGATACGCCTAGCTGATTGATCTGACTGAAAGTGTGAGAGTATGCGATCAGAGTAACTGTTGGTATCCCGACGGTTCAGTATTTTGTCATTTTGTTTTACGTTTCCCAAGGCTCATATATCTCACGATTCCGTCTCTCATACCATCCAACAGTTCTATGATGCTAGTTTGAACCGGACTTCTTAAATTATCTGTTTTCATTAACATGCCTTTACACACAAAAATATGCATGCATACAACCATACACACACACAAACACACACAAAGAAACCAGCGCATTATGCACATTTCCCATTGAATGACGGATGGATTGATTGCCTGATTGATTGCCTGATTGATTGGTTGATTGATGAATGAGTGAATGAATAAATAAACAATTGATTAATTAATGTTTCAAGTAACCGAATGATTGCTACAATGCGTTGCTCCGGTTCTGGCTTTTTCGCTGATTGCTTCCCATGACTGTAGTGTGGCCTTGGGTGAGTCGCCTAGCCAAAAGTTCCAGGGTATGGACAATTAGCATTCTTGGTACAATATTCCCCAATACCCTCCATAGCATCCAGAGAGGTATCCAACAAAACTACACCTTGGTGATAGGTTTTCATTTTTTGTTTTGTTAATTTCTGATATAACTCCGGGAATAACCAGACAAGTGTGACGGCAATTTGATCAGTGAGTGAAATCCACACCGAGAACCCCTTTTTCTCACATCCCAAAATTGTAATCAGAGTATCTCGTTCACTTTCCGATCACTTATCGTTCTCCATCTCGTTGTTTCACTTTCTACTGCAACTCAGCGTTTGCGTATCCCACTTTTATCGCTCGTTTGTTCAACTGTATGCTTTACTCTGGGCTCTATTACTACTTGGGCCCATCGACAGGCTAATGATCTTCACGTAACCCTTCCGAATCACCATTCTGTTCGATCATTCTGTCTATATTCGCTAGGCTTAATCATCTTGATTTACCGTCCGTCACTGATTGGATGTATCCAAACTGATTCAGTCAGGTTTCTAACCTACTTTCTGTCTCACACAAATCTCAGATCACATCCGCCTGATTGTCATATTAAAGGCGGGTTTGTAGCGGTTGTAGCCGATGTATGTACGTTTGACCATTCCGTATGCTGTAAGAACACACCAAACTCCTTTTCCTAATTGGTATATGGCTGACAATTGTTCGAAGCGTCATCATCTCTCTGATTATTCTATAATTACGGTGAAATTGTTCACATCCATGTTAAACAATAACTGGGTCAGGGTGAGAACGTGTTTCTCCTCAAAAGGCCTCGCAAAACCACATCAGCTCGCCGTTGGTAGAGCAATTTGCAGCTAATCGGTGCATCTTGTTATACGTAGGCACAAATCTGCACATTTAAGATGAGTCACGTTCCAGAATCACGCAAGTGAAATCTTAATAAACCATAAGAAAGGCAATTCCGATTAGTTTGGCGTAATTCTGAATAATTTTGAACCACAATTGCGAAACGATGTGACGAGCAGTATGGTGTGCCGGACTGGTGCTTCTTTGCATGATTAACTGTCTCTCGGACAATACCGATGTGTGAATGTGCAGCTGTACGAAACCATTACGTTAATAACCAGTCGTACGTTAACAGGCCAATGTGGCGCAAGCTTACGGTGTGCGTGAGAAGGCAAAATATCAGTATAGCCCAAACCGAGTGTCAATTAGACGAGAATGGATGAAGTTTGTCCGCAGAAGAGCACATTGCATTTGGCCGTGGTTGACTCTGTTGGTGACATCATTTAAATTGCTTCCGTAAGATGTACACAAAAATGGTTTGCGAAATGCGGTTAAACCCTGACACATTTCACTGCGTTTTGACTAGATTGTTTGTTACATCACTGTTTGCTCTTTGGACTAAAACCTTTAACGGGAAACCTTAGAGTATCTGGTCTATTTTTAATTCGGGAAGCACCAGACACCAGTTTCACTCCCACTGGGGCTCTTCCCTGTTGCACTCGAGATTTAAGTCCAGGCTTTCGAAATGATAGGTATGTGTGTGTGTACTACCACCGCGTCAGCAGCTACCCGCCAGACTAATCACGAGTACCGAGTAAAGCTTGTTCAAATGCTAACGTCGGTGTCAATCGGCCTTACCCGCCAACTGATCGCTCAATATCTGCTAATAGAAAAACCAATTTTTCTCTTGTACCATGGGCTCAGTCATGTGTCCTTCTGCTTCCTTTTTGTTTACCCAAAGAGATTTTTATCTATTCCCTATCTCCTGTGATTGGTTTGCTCCGCATTTATGAGATACGTTATGTATCTGTGACGTGATTGTTCTCGGAAGTTTTCTGATGACTTCCTTTATTTTTTACCCTGTTAATCAAATAACAGTTTACATCATTTTTCAGGAAAGGTGCCGCGGTCAACACGGGGCTGCCATGTGGGGAACTTGACCGGTGGTGGGAGGATTCGAACCCGCAACATTCACTTCGAATAGGACGACTTTATCCACTTGGCCACTGCCGGAATCGAGTACACTTTCCTCGACTTGTCCCTTCATCAGATGACGAAAAAAATGAAGAACAAAGGATGCTGGAATAAAATTACCCAAAACCGTTTAAGCGTGTAAATTTGGAAAGAAAAACTGTACAATCCCCTTATACTGCTGCGTATTGTTGCAGGAGACAGTATGGAGGCACCAGTTACGATAAACCAAGATGCTGGAAGCTGCACAACTGTTGGCTAGTGACATTTCAAGATTGATTTTATCGAATTGTAAAATTATTCATTGAATTCGAAAACATTTTTATTTAGGAACGAATCTCACTTGTGATACAACTTATCCCATAATTGGGTTCTGCTCTGAGTTACTAACACTGGCATACTTGGACGTCAGTGGACGCATGAATGAGAAGTTAAAATGGAACAAATGAATTGTATCACATGGGATGCTCAAAGTAGCATGGAATGACAAGGTCCCATTGGCGAATCATTGTCTGTCACTGCAGTGACTGGTGGGTCTGGGATTCTAATCTATAAACATGTTCGAGTTGTTACAAGCCAATGCTACTTGGTCTTCGCTGATACTTTGTCTTTGACGACCTCTCGATTGAGTCGGATAACACCAGCTTTGTTCATCATATCATTTCCCGCGATGTTTCGGACTTACACTCACAATTAGTCGGACTCATGCCATATTCATCTGGAATAAGGGCACAAATATTCAGACAGAACAAGCTGGTTGCAAGTGTCATCTGAATGGATCAATAAAATGCCCAAAAATGCAGGAACACACACACAAACAGTAACGTAGTTATGCACTTCCACATCGCTAAGTTGTCAGTGAATTACCTCAAGAGAGGTTAACAGAGACATGCTGGCCATGACTGGGCGAGTAGTCTTGCGCGGTGACAGATCAAAGCCCTGGGCAACAAACTGAAACAATAGGCTCCTGAATGCCAAATTCAAGTAAAATATTGTACACAAAACCGAGTAGTGTGCCCCCGGAATGATTCAAATTCACGGTGGAAACGTAGAACCCGAAAGGGAGTCATTTTTGGGTATGAAAGCCCAATTGATGAAGTCCGCGATAGCTCCTGGTGAACCACGTAGACGAATTAGCACAATTAGGTTGTGTAAATTGGTCTCAATTGTATTAGAAAATAAGGTCATCTCAACCAGAGTAACAATCAGCTACATGAATTACTTGCTGAAATTTGATTAGGTAGTCTAATAACAACATTAACTGAGCAATGATCCGTGTCAACTTATATCGGCTTGTGAAAAAAACCGTTCTCAAAGTGATTTTATAACAGTAACTTAGTGTCAACGTTTTTGTTTTAGTAAAAAAACGATAAGAATAGGCGGACAAAACTAGCCGATTTTAGTTAGTAAATTTTTCTTCCACTAGTCATTGTGTCTATCAGTTAACTCGCGATTTATTGGTCTATTGAAAACCGGCATTTGCTCACGGATTCGATCGTTGGTTGTTGCTGACATCGTGTTACCAAAATCCTTGGCAGAAAATATTGAAACTAAGGGCGAAAAGAGTATCAAAATATACCAAAGCATTAGGTAATTGGTAGTTTGGTTGAGGTATTCCATTTAGCTAGTTTAACTAGGTGAAGAATCCCAAGAACTAAAACAGTCCGATTTTACTCCTCTAAGTTTCTCATAAATAATAATTAAAATACATAAGCTTTAACAAATCTCACGTTTTTGTTTCACTGCGAAGATAGATCAACTCAGATCAAGATCAGTTCAACTCAGAATCACCGTCAAAGGCAACTATTAGCATGGCTTTGGTAATCAATGTAGGGGAGATGGGTATACCATGATTCACAGCTGTATGCTCATCCGCGCCTGTGGCGGAAGGGTGTGCTGGAAACAAGATGCTTAACCCCATTCGAAAGGTGTATGAACTGAAAAACCGGTCTTCGGTACCCCGGTGGGTTTAGAGATCTTCGGATCATCCTATTCCATGTGGATTAGACCATTTGGTCAAAGGTCCAGGGAAGGATCACCTAAGTCAACCCTCTACTTCTATCTGGACAGCCAAGTAGTATCAGGACCACAGGAAATTCACGAATCCCGATGCGTAACCGATGAAGTGCAGATGCAGAATGGAAGAGCTAGGTTGCATTTGCTAAACTCTGCAAACTATTTGTTTTCTATTTGCCTTTCATTACTCATCGCTTTCGCCGTTCAACAAGATTGTGATGAAATAATTTGCATTCAAGTTTATTTATCGCATATATATATACCCAAATGATTAGTCATGTGGTGTCAACATCCAACTGGGCACTGAACATCATTTAGGCATTATGCAACTGTCTAATCCTTGTCAGAAATTACCAGCAGTGCATGTCAACCACACTCCAACTGAGACACGAGCCCCAGACGAACGAGGTTCAATCTTGGTGGTTCGTCGAATATCAACACTACATGCTATATTGCCCATATCCACGACCGAATTTTGATGGACGCGAACCACTGAGAATGAGCCAGGATAGTGTAATAGCTACAACTTCCGACTCACTATCGTTCGTCTCGAGTTCGCGTTCCAGTTCGGCCGCGGTGGCTACGCAATGCCGATGATTCCTAATAAGGATGAAACAGCTTCACAGTGCTTCCATGATGGCAAGTTGGATATTGATACTGTATGAGGAATCATTCAGAAATTCACATTAAAATTTACATACATATATAATTTATATATATATATATATATATATCGTCTCCCAATGTCACCAGGCCACAGGGAACGGGAATTCCAAATGAAAACAACAGCAGAATGGCCCAGTTTGGTCCTGGGTTTAAAAGGCATAAACTTTAGACAGTTGATTAACAATCACGGCAAGAAATAAGGGTAGGCGCAAAACAGAAGGGCTGTAAAACTTAAACTCCACAAGCACACACACATGCACATACACACACACACACAATTTACGCCACACAAAATGATGAGTACGTTGATTACAACGAGAATAGCAACGGTTCAAACCTGGGACAGGGAGTCAAAAAAGAACTTTGTCTATTTTCGTCTGCCGTGGATGACCACGCCCGGGTTCCGATGATAACCATCCGTTAATAGTTCTTCAATAGAATGGGCAGAGTATTACGGCTTGGTTACTGAATGAGCTTATTCCACCGAGGGAAAATAACTGAACCCGTTAGATAAAAAGATGCGATGACTAGCCAATGATTTTTGCATGATGCAGCTTTTTGTATTGGAAGATGTTTGCGATAACCACAGAACAATAGGCAATCACCTGAAAGCCAAGATATTTATAACTCGAAACAGTTCTGTTGCAACATCTATAGATGGGATAACTGATTATAACTAATTAATTGACCCAATAATCTAGTTGATTGGACCATGGATTGTACGTTTGGAGTTCAGTGTCTTCATCCCACTGTCCCCTGGAATCGTCTTAATCCTATGACCAAATAACTGCCTATAATCCCCGCGGACTGTCCATCGCATGAGTCACGTGCCTCTTATTTAACCCGATCGATCATTCGAACTTGCTGGTTCCGAGAATTCCGATCACCAGTAGCTCCAGTGCTAATGACAGTTAACAATTGCATTTTCGCCCCTATCGAATAATCAGTGACCTAACTAAAATCCCATTCAGATTTCCTTTTTATTCGTGCCGTTGTTTTGTCAATTATGAACTTTGAAATCCGAATGAAGTGGCTGCTGATTTTTTTTCTTGTCGCTCTATGCGGCGTATTCACAGTTTTCGGTAGACAATTCTTCGCCCGGCCCTCGGCCGATTTGATTTTCATCAATTTTTATTAATATCTTATCTTTGGGATCCCAGTATTGTCGCTAGCTATCTTGTTTCTGTCATCCACGTAAGTGATGACCGCTACACGACCTCGTCGCAGTTGGTCGACTGTCAAGATATGTCTAGACAAACACTATCCCTCCCGCTTCAGTAGATACCGGTTATCAGTTGAAGCTAAACGACGGGTAATCATCGGCACTGATCCAGCGGTCCCGTGCGCACAGAAAGATGCCCCCACTCTGACAAAGCTTCCGATCAGTCAATGCGTTCACAATCTGTCCATGTTCACGATTTGCGTTAGAAACACATTCCTAGTTCGGAACTGTCAAAGTCTAATTCGCCCAAATCCGGCAATGTTTACGTTGACGAGGCCGAGAGTGACAAGGTCATTTCAACCAGTACGTACGTTGTCTCCCATGCCCACCCTAATCACTACATCAAAAAAGTCAGAACATCAGATCAACGGAAACTTCAATTCGTTTCCTAACAGTCCACATTGAAAATGTTAGACCACGTGTCAAAAGGAACAAAATGTGCAAATTTAATTCATCCAAAGAACTGGAAATGGGCATGCTAGTTATTTATAGTTTATTAAAGAAAAATTCGATGAATGCTACTTCAATTACTCCTTCGCAAAAATGCATCGAAGTGTATTTGCACGATTCGTAACTATGCCTAGTGGAAATGACCTTGCGTTTTTCGTAAAAACATGACGCATCGGAAACTGTCCCTCATCTCCTCAAAAGTGTCATTTCGGTCGATTCTATTTCATTGGAGATAATTTGCTCGGTTTGCTGTCATTGGTTGTTCGCAACTCTAAGCAATAAATTGAAAAATCCTACTCCACCGTCTCACCGTTACCTGATCGGTTTCCGCATTAATTAGTCGAGAGCAATCAATATGGTGATCATCTTTATCAAGTTTCTGTTGCTTGGTTTCGTACCTCTAGCATCCAACCCTTTTTTCTCTCGACGATGTAGGACATCCTCACATGTTATGTATTCCGATTCACTAACAATCTGTTCCACTTCAAAAGCAGGATCAGTCAACTAGCTTCTACATGTATGTTCCCCGTTCCTTACCTTCGCTGTCAAGTCTTTGAGCTTGAAGTTTATTTCCTCACACTGTACTTCACTTTATGCGTAATAACATTAGCAAATGACGTAACACAGTCCGGTTTCGTAAGGCAGTCTACGTGTCCCAACCAAATTCGATACCTGTAAAAATTTTCAACACTAATGCGCACAATACTTGGAAATCACTGACCCGAGTCTGCATGCTTTCAAGTCCTCATTCTGATACTTACCGAGAGATGTTTTGTCAGACAAAACCGTTCAATACTGATGTAATCTTTTTTTGGTTGTTTTCGATTTTTCAGACTTCAAGCTCTGCGGAGTCTATTTATGAGAATGTGAACGAACTCGCTCCGGAGGCGGACAGACAAACAAACATACAGACAGACGGAGAGGGAGGCGGACATTGCGTACACGTTTATCAACAAATTGTTCAACCGTCTTTCTGATATTTTGCTTCGGTTCACAGAATAACTACAAAACTGGCATTCATTCATCCTCGGCAAATTATGGGGACATTGTCTGACCTTTTACCTAGTTTTTGATATGTGAATCAGCATAGGTCACTTTAATTCAACCATTTCGAAAGTATCAAATCCTACCAGGAGTTTGGTAGCTAAGCTCCAGGGTGATTCGCGGTGGTGAGTCATTGGTTTAGATGCGCATATGCATGTGTGTGCGTGCTTGTGTGTGTATGCCTGTGTGTGTAGGTAAAGGAAAAGAAGGACGACAAAATTAAAAAAGGGATACTTTTTTAGACGCTAGCTCCTTTTTCACAATTTGTCAAATCCGACCACCGTTATTGCCCTGTTATTACAACTAAACTGAATAAAAAATAATTGGCAATTGTAATTGTATGCTTCACTCAGGATTTGGATCAACCTTAGCGACATCCCACAAAAATGACTAGATCATTTTTGCAGTTCTTCTGAAAGGCGAGTGATTTGCCCTCGTACGAGCTCGTGTGAGAGTGATTTGTCACGCTTTTGCAGGCGATCAGTGGACGAAATTCTTGGCTTGTGAGTAGGAGACACGCGTGGGTTTCGGGATCTGATGATACCATCGAATGTTGCAAACCTGTGCAAATAATGCCTAATGGTTTCGTGTGGGCTATGCCTACCTGTTTTACTGATCTCTTTATTCACACACTTCAAAGCAAATTACTTAGGGCCATCCATATTCAACGGTACTATGCAGATGTCGGTATATTGGAAACGGTCACCTGCCCACGGAATCTTCGTAGCAGTCACCTAAACATTTGACAACTCGCTGCCACACAAAAGAATTGAGAATTCACGGAGAAAACTACGCGCTCAGAAATGTAACAACCAAACGAATATTCAAGAAACTTCATGACAGTAATCGTTCATGGAATAGACGGAGATAAAACGAACCAAACTATGTAAACCAACTCAACAGAAAGCTGCATTTAGGTTCCATTTAATCTGCCTAGGCAAAACCCCGACCGGGTCCAGCGCGCACCAGAACAAGAATAGTAATCGGTATGACGATTTCGGCAACACTGTTCTCACATCACAATCACCAAGTTCAATGGGTCGTATTGACAACAAACGGTGGCTATCCGATTGTTCCCAAATGTCGAGGTTACTTATCTAGTCACCTCAACCTTGTCCCGAATAGTTTTTCTTTTGCACATAGATAATTAACTCGGCGGTCACACTTTCCAACTGAATAATTAGCCGAAAACATTTAAGCGATAATGCGTTTCCGATATGGGGGAATAAGAGAGAACATTCACGAAAATGACGCTGTGTTCCACTGATCCATGATAACCTAACCGGACAATCAGTGCTATGTGTCCACTTAGCACCTAGTCTTTTGGACTAGTGAATATTACTACCACGGATATTGTTATTTTCGTTATTTGTTGTATATTACCAGTATTATTATTAGTATTATTATTGAAGTGCACGTATATTGCTCCTAGGCTTCTGCTTTGCGGATGTTATTTGATCTAAGCTTCAATCATGAAAAGGATATTTTGCTCGTCTTCTCAGACTAGAAGAGGTTGAAATGGGGGGAAAGCTCTGTTGTACTTATCTTATTATGACGGAATAACAAATAAACGCACATGCACACACACCCGTGACTATGCAATATCGTTAAACCAGAACAAAGACAGATATATCAATATTTAAAGGCATTTGTATAGATAAAGTGCCGAAAAAAGCGGACGGCATGGTATCGAACTTCAAAATCAAGTTCACTTACTGTAAAGCAAGTTGCTGTTTGCGATATTTTCCCCTCAACGATCAAGCAAAGAATGGACGAATATAAGTCAGTTTCACATGACTGACCAGTCTAATGGACCTTGGAATGAAAGAGAACAGTAAACGAAGCATATTAGCTGTTCTCGTCCTAATGATTCCAAAAATGTATCTTAACCGTAGCTCAGTTTGTTGATGTTCTATGAGATTCCGCGTGTTGAGCTTGATGTTTTAATTTGCAAACGTTTAATCACAGGTCAAGGTGATATCGTTAGTGTATGTGTGCAGCTAGTGTTCTGTGTTTATCGGTTTGTCAGTATTTTGTAACTTTGATCCCATTCGATGAACTTGGCCTCTTAACCGGACGTCCATTTTCTACTTCGCCTCTGCCACTGTGACCTTTGACTATAGGGGAATGACGTTTGGTCTTAATAATTCGACGCCTGCAGTAGTGTCGTTACTTCCACAAGGCGTATCGGAATATTTGGTCATCCAGTTCCGTAGATGTTTCCGTATAAATATCTCAGATTTAGGGATGTAGTTTGCATCATTTGACTTCTGGCTTTTTTGATTTTTTGAAACGTTTACTCTCTGTTCGCTTGTGCAAGTGATCCAATTTGATGTGTTTATTAACTGAATGGTTTGAGATTACCGGATGCCCAGAAGATCTTCGGGCGTGCCGGGTAATCCTTTGATGCAGATTTTCAATCTGCAACGAGCAACTAAATGAATGAATGAATGAATGAATGAATGAATGAATGAATGAATGAATGAATGAATGAATGAATGAATGAATGAATGAATGAATGAATGCTAGCTCGTTCTCTTAGGTAACAACTAATAAGATCGTTGAAATTTTCTTATCATTTGCTTCAGTTCATATTCCTGTGGAAATCTGCTATTTTCCGATTTAGAGGTTTTTAAAACTCTCGTTGACGTAGCCGACGGTTTTTCTTTCTGGATGATTTAAAAACGTCACGTGACTACTGTGAACAATGTATTAATCTACTCGGTACAATAAATTGCTTCCCCGAGGGTCCACCCGAACCGACGGCGCCAGTACTAACCAACAAACTGCAATTTCCAGTTCTAATAATAACCTGTCGATCGATTAAATTTGGGCGTTATTTCATCTTCCTTATGCAAGCGACTCGTTTGCATTCCCTCATTTCTACTTGAGTGGGTATGTTTGAAGGTATTACATACCGGCTAACGTGGCTCACACTGGGCCTGCACATGCTTACGGAATTCTGTTCGCCTTAATTTTATTGCCTATTTTTCACAAAAAAGATATTTCTTTCCCGTCGGAAAGATGTGAATGAATTTATCCCCGAAAAGTTCCATCTAATCTAGGTGCTTGTATCATGATTATCTTTCCGTATGTGTTTGAATGTAGTCGGAAATAGGGGCCCGAATAGCTTGAGTTATACTCACCTAAATGTCAATATACTAGATGAGTTATACTCACCTAAATGTCAATATACTAGATGATTCCTCTTGCTAGAATCTTTTCAGACTGTGCAAGCTCAAACACTGGAATCTATCCCTTCGTCTGATGTTGACAGAACCAGATGACATCTGGAAGGAGCCTTGCGAGATCCTGGCATAACCAGACAACCGCCGCTTTCAAAGGAGCTGAATTTCTTCGAACTACTAGTTTTCGCCTGCTGGCCACTGAGGTCTCCCGTTTATGTTAGACACAAGGAAGTATGTCATGAACTCCACTTGCTTTTGCACCGCCATTTGTAAGCCAGCCGTGAGACATGCTGGTAAGAACGGGGCACCGAAATGGAAACATCTTGGGCTTCGGGTGACTCCAGAAACCTTTTCGACTAATTCTTGTCACTCCCAGCAGAAACAGGATCTAGTGAACCGATCCGCGAAGCTGATATGGCTCTCATTCTCATTTCAGCTGATCATCAGCCGGTTCCATTACACCTAGTACTCTTACACTCCCTGCGTAGTCAATATCATGCGGTCTGCTGACAGCAGATAGCAGAAAAGAACTCCAAGCCTTAAAGTGAGACAGAACATATCGATCACACTTCATGCCTTTAATGGTATTTTACAGAAGACGGTTGGTTCCGCAGACGGAAAGAATATCCCCGCCTACGGACGTTGATTGTGCCTATTTTCAGAAAGTGCTACCGCTTAATGTGCTTTAGTCATCAAGGAATGATTCGGATCTCTGTCGTCCTGAAAATCCTGGTGTCCGTAATCCTCCACAGACCTCCTCCGTTGTTTAAAGTCAAATTATGTGAAGAATAAACTAGGCTCCGCGAGGACCTTGGATGCACGGATCAAACCTCAGCCCTTCGCCTATTGTTTGAACACAGTTATGTTTACAGAAGGTAGCCCACCGTTGGGTTCGTGGACCCCAAAGTTGCTTTTGATCATCTGTACTGATTCGTCCGGTTGATCTGTGTGCTAAGAAAAGGAATGCCCGAGAAGTACGTCTTCGTTTTGAAAACTTTCCTACGGCAGTCATCAGCCAAGGTAAGGATATATGAGCAACTTTTCACGTTTTTTTCCTATCCCAAGCGGTGTTCCACAAGGCCACCATATCTCCTCACTACTTTTCAGTTTCCTAACAAACGATCTACTCCAGAGAACCTTACGTAAGGTTGCAAACTATGGAGTGAAATGTTTATTAGGTGCCAGAACGGTCACCTCAGGTTATGATGACAATATCGTTTTGTTAGGGATTGACCCCCAGGTAGTCTAAGGTAATTTGAACCACTGCCGGCACAGTCATGTATGGCATGCACTTTACTTCATCGCTGTCTAAAATGCTCCTTCGGCAACCAATATTTGCAGGTACGTCTGGGAAATTTCCAAGAATTTTGTTTACCTTGGAAGCTGTCTTTCTGGTGTTGGAGGGATCGGATATAAGCATCTCATTTTAATTTTGCCGGCGTTGGGTATTCTTGGAGTCGTCGCACCATCATGTTTTCCTTGAAAGGTAGTCTGCTATATGGCAGTTCGTTGGAGGCTGCTTTATGGATACAATACCTGGAAATTACCAGTGGAAAATCTCGGCTTGGTCACTTCGTTCAACCATTGATGGGTACGACCACCAGCACGGGTATAGTGATGGTAATGTCGTGTTAACAATGGAGTAGTACGGATCAGGACATTTGGAGTTGACTGTGTGTCGCTCAAGGAAATTGGTTTGTGCGTCAGTTATGGCGTATAGGCTATGATTTGCAAACGGTCACTGAGCCCATGCCTAATCGTGCTCTATTTGCACTATCTAGGCCAGATATGAATCGATGGCATGGTGGGAAATCGATGAATTGGGAGAGAATTTCAAGGAAGTTGACTTCCAGTTTAGCCCAAGCGCAGTCCTGTCGTCTACAGGCTGGAGTGAGGATGATATCGAAAGCTGCAGGTTAGAGACACTGACGAGTACGACCCGAAATCAAAGACAATGGCCTCAGCCGTGCGGTGGCTATCCATCTTAAACATTCGTTTGTTTTCGCATTCTTATGATGTGATCTTGTCGGAATAATCCCTGTCCTACATTGGCATTCAATATATATATATATATATGTTTGTGAAATAATTTATCATGCGATATCAACACTCAAGCAACCATTGCGAAACCACGGAAACAGTGTGCAGTTGTTTCATCCTTGTTAGAAATCATCAGCAGTGCATAACCACCGACCTACGGCTGGAATGCGAACCTATTGCTAGCCTGTTCAGTAGCTTAATGACTAAGGCGCTCGACTCGCAGTCGGTCGTACGGGGATAAAATAGTTTTACGGTATCCCTACGGTTTCTTAATGGTCATTTAATCGCTGATATAACGCCATTAATTATTTCATGAGCCATAAAGTCTCTTAATACTAATATATATATATATACATATATATATGGACAGTCACCTTGAGGCATTCGACATTGTCCCCTGGTCCGATATTTAGCACTTTTTACAACTGTGCATTAGTTTTGAGATAACTTGAGCCGCGTAGGTGGGAGCGCTGAAATCCCGTCTGAGACGTGGTCATCCGCGTACGTTTCGGTCAAGAACGACAAACTTCCACAACAGAATATAGCATTAGTCAAAAAATGATTTGCTCGAAATAAAAACATATACTAGGTTACTGGGATGCAGAAAGTTGAAAAATCCAAGTGCTCACTTTGCGTAGTACTGAGAGTCGGCAGAACTTTGAGAAGACAATTCATATTGCGATTCATATGACTGATATGTGCACAACTGCTTAAATGTTCTTTCGCATTCGGTTACAGTTGAAGAAATTGATGGGATACCTTATTCATCGTCAGTTTATTAGTAACCCTCAATTCTGGAATATTCGTGGCTGAAGTTCGACAATTTCACTAGTAGATGAGTAAGGTAACTGGATAGGTATCAACTAGAACTCATGCCCTGTCCGGCAGGTTTACAACTGGAAGAAACCTTCAGAAGATATGTGAATGGATTATATTCTTTATCCTACTTCCTCTTTAGATAAAGCATTAATGTACATCATATTGAATTGGGAATCGGGACCAACGGAGTTCTGCCAAGTGGGGGAGTTGATCTGTTGTGAGAAGAATGGAACCCACGACCTTCACATCCGAACGCCGCGCCCTTATCTGTTTGACCAACTCTAAATCTTGGGAACGAAGCACTAGTCTTCCAGAGCGACGCTGTAATTCCTCGTTCAGTGCGAATCGACACAAAAATGCTGGTAGGAGAAGAATTATCCCATGGCCTTCGGCGTGCCAGGATGCGAAAGCAACTGGAAACGTCTGGAAATGTTTAAATAGAAAAGTCACTCGAAAGAGGGACATTTCCAGGTCTGTTGAATTTAATAATTGACTCGACAGTAGATCGGGGTTAAAAATCACCGAAATTCTTCGACTGATTGATGCGGAAGCAGCACGTTAAGAATAATTAGAGCTGTTGCCCCCATCGGGGTTACAAATGCAGCATATTTACGTAAGCTTCATCAATTTTTCCACAAAATACTCGTATTCGCATTTCTTTTCTCTACGATTCACACAATCATCATGCGGATGGATTGGACTAGATTCAACACAGCTATCAAACGCTGTGTGCGGACCCATTCCTGATCCCGTGATCTGTTTTTCTTCCACATTCTACCCAAATCCTGAACAAGTTCTTCGTTGCGTGGTGCTCTAGTCATCCTTAATCTCTTCTTCTTCAAAAGTACGGGATTTCCGAAAGTCCATCCCACATTTTTTGCAGCCAAGAAACTACTTTTAAAATAGAATGCAAGAAACCAAGACCTTGTCAACAAAAGCCGGGTTAATAGGGAGCTTCGCTCTCCTCGGCCCTTATTTCGTACTCTCCTCCAAGATCTTTCAAATTTACAATGGTAAACAATACTGATGTTATTACCTTTGTCAAGCTATTTCTGGTTAAATTGTTCAGCTGACTGCTTTTTAGCACGTCATTCGGACCGCGCAAACTTGAGGTCATCTAATCAAACTTGCACTCAAGTTACTCCTTGATTACAGCTCATCTCCGATGCATATCGATCATCGAACCCAAGGTTTGAACGTGGACTTTTTCGCATGGGCATCTTGAGTGTTGTCACTGCATTGCTCAGTCCCTCCGGGTCGATCCGAATCGCTAGGTCAATTTAGAGCTAGTAACGTCTGATTTCTCAGATTTTATTAAGTCCGAAAAATCATGTTTCAGCCAAAAATTTGACTCAATTTGAATCAATTCGAAAAAAAATCCCACCTAGGTGCCTATATTTTATTCCCAATCCTTCCATAATTGCTTTTCCAAAGCTAGTTTCATCAAATGCCTCGGTTTTAGCCAGTCTAAGATGCACATCTGACGCGGAGCACTGTGGTGATCAACTGCTGCCTAACAGCACAAATTCTAACAGCACAAATTGTCAACTCCAAAGTCGCTCGTCAATGTCTCCTCTCGGTCAAGATGCATTATTATCCATCTCTGGTTTTCCCCAAGTCACTTATTACATGACTCTTAGGAACGTCATCTAGACACGTCAACAGTTAGTCACATTTCAACCCATTCCACTAGTGTGTTTCCGGTTGGAATTGCCAGTTAACACACTGTGTTTCTGCTTACCTCTATTCTACACCGCGGTACAGAACCCAATCCGTTGGTTACATACTCGCTTGTCAGTCTCTCTTGCACGGTCGTGCGCCTGATTTGAATTTCTATCCACGTCTTGCAAACTAAGCCGTTCGTCTATCTCATCTTACACGTTTTATCTTTTACTTCTTTTTTTATTAATAAAATAACAATATAGATCATTTTCCAGGAAGGGGGCCGCGGCCAACAGCGGAAGTCGGCCAGCGGAGGAAGGACTCGAACCCGCGAGCTTCACGTCCAAACGCCACGACGCTATCCGCTTGGCCAGCATAGAGCCCAACGAGAGCTAACAAAGGCATTCCAACGATTTTTGAGTTGGAAAGGTGTTCACCATTTGTTTCGCAAATCAGACGCATAGACAGATACACAGTCTGTCCAAGCGACCATGATTATGTTAATAAAACTGAAAACGAGAATGAAAATATCCTGTCAACCGTTTTGAATCATAGTTTTACCTCTTTTTTCGAGATGCCTAGTGATAATTAAGTCTGTTCATTGCTTCCGTTTCATTCCCACCTTGTGAACAAATTGTTACTAAAATGTGAGAATTTTGATCGCAGATCTGTGTTGGACACTCGACTAATACAATGACATTTTAGTTTGGAAACCGTGGATTCGAATCCACCCATCGTTGGTTTACTTCCTTACTTGACTTTTTTCAATTGTGACCGGGCCCCATTGTTGGAGGTGATGTAGATTTTTGTGAACATAAAAGTGGTGCATCCTTCTTGTCTTTAATGCACTCCGACTTGAGATTCCCGTATTTTGCGTCTCCAAGATTCGTGAGATTTGCCAAACACTTCCCAATATGAACCTAGCTGGAATCTTACCTACATGAGTGATAATCATCAATTTCATAAAGACCTTTGCGATAGAGGCTTACTTTCACCACATCATAAGCACACGCATACCACGGTTCACGTTATAGATCACGACGCCTTTGAACACTTTCATAAAACAGCAGTCGGTTTTGAAGTTTTTCTTTTTGAACTTAGAGCTCCGAAAATCAACTCTTTCTTTCGCTTGCTGCTTAGGCCAATGGCTTTTAGTTTCCACTGGTGATTAGGCGACTTCACAGGCAAACTTGACTTGTTCAAATTATTAGATAGAGTTCCTGCATTATTATTCTAGGCATCAATCGTTTAAATCCAACTTGCTTCCCATTTGCTGGACATCCACTTTATTACGACCATCACGAATTTGTTCACGAAAGCGTGCTGTTTCTTTCAGTTCCCATGAGCACAAGCCAACACACAGCGACACACACTTTGTTCTTTCGTTCCTTCATACTTTATACATTTTGCCAGTCTGTCTGAACCATTGAAAGCTGAGTAATTTGTTAGGTTATTCTAACTTGACTATCCAACTTGCTAAATGAGCGCGGTAAATTTGATCTTGTCCAGTTGGCTCACGAAATGGCTTGTAGATTTGTGTCTCCGTTTGGTTATCCACCGCGGAGTGAGGTGTGAAAAGTCACTGTGGTCGCGGAAACAAACAAGTCTCCATCGGTTATCCCTTCCTCTCTCCCTCATATCACCTCCCCACAAGGGGAAACCACTCTGACAGTTATGTTTAAGGCTGACAGAAATGACGATTCCTGTCGCGTTTCTTAGATCTCTGAGCACATTCGATGTGTCTGCATGCAAACATAATTTGCAAACTGTATTACCGATTACACTCAGCGCATTCTTATGCCAAGCAAACATCACCGACAGACAGTCAGCAGCGACCGTTAATTGGATTCACTTATTTTCTCCGTTGACGGTATTAGCAGCAGTAGTGTTACTAACGTCTAGTTGATCCAATATCAAGAAAGAGGAATTATTGTGGTTTTGTCCAGAGCTTCAATGCATTGCTTTGTTTATTTGTTTGGTTTCATCTGTTTGCTTGTGTGCGTGTATGTGTATATATATCTATATATATATGTATGTGGGAGGGACCGAGGAAATGCTATCAGTTTGCACTCTGCTACATGTTTAGTGGTTTGTCTGCAAAGCCCAGTATTAGTGCGTGTACATACCCAGTTTGAGGAAGACATCAGTTGTCTTCCGACATTCTGACAAACAGGCTGGCTGGCACCAGCTGCTGCTTCTGCTTCCACTTGGGTACACAGTCGCGTTACCAGTCCGAGCACTCTAAACCCAACAACCTTCAACAGACCATCAAAACAGCCAGTCAGCCAGTCAGCCAGTCCTCAAGCGAACCAGCCAGCCATCCAGGCGGACAATTATACAACGGGAAAATTTTAACCAATCAGGTGCCCGCAAGAGAGATATCGATTTTTCAGAGGGTGGGGTTTGACGGGGAAGGGACAGCAAATAAAGAACAACCACGATGCTAATGTGGCTTCGCTCCGATGCATATGTTCCCCCGTGGAATGCACGCACGCGCAAATGCACACGTGCGTACGCACGTATCCACACACGTACAAACACACACATACACGTCCGTATTCAAACCGCACCACGTAACGTGGTTTTGAACAGATGATGTAAATTTCGCAATCCGTCCCCGTCCACTGATCCTTCGGCTTTGGGATCTTTGGATGTCAGCCTGAGTGTGTGACGGAGGCCACATTTATCCGCAATTTGTTTCCTAAGGCTACCCGCACGGATTAATGCTGGAAACATGTAACATGTCCATCATCGCCTGATTGGAAAAATTATGCTATTTTGTTTTTGCTGATGCCGTTTTTGTTGTCGTTGTTGCTGTTGTTGTTGTTGTCATTATATTTCCCCTTAAGTGGTTTGACCACGTGCGTTCCAGCCGAACCAAACTGCCACACTCGTCGTCGTCATCGTCGTCACCCATCTCATAATCATAATAGTAATAATAGTAATCGTCATCATCATCATCTGCCTCGAGGAGAGAAAACACGGTGGAAAGCGTGCATTTTCCTGGCTGGTGTATAAAACTTCGGGTAAGTATTCAATACTCCTTGTGGGTTCTTTTTGAATCTTATAGATTGCATTACAAAACTGTGACGAACTGCATTTTCTAAATACTTGTCACATTTTCTACTGGTGGCCAACTCTAGGGCCTAGAAAATGTTTCCTCGTATTGTGTGAAGGATTGTAAACTAGGTTGCGAAATCCTAATAATTACGGTTCCACACTAAGCAACAGTTAGGTCCCCATTTACTCATCTTGAGGCTGCTGGTGTAGCTTAATAATGGAATGGCCTTGGATTCAAGTATCGACATCCCCGCACTTCTCACCAGTGGTGAACAAATGGATAGGGTCAAGAGGTTTGGACGTGAAGGTCTCGGGTTCGAGTCCCCCCACCGTGGATCAACTCCTCCAGTTGCAGTCCTATGGTGGCCACGGCCCTTCGCTTTTTCACTAATAAAGGAAGTAAATGAACCACAAATGAATAGGGACCACTGGTGCGTGGTATATTTTCCTGAGGATTGCGTTTGTTGCCTCATCTCCAATAACTTGGGCCCTGACTGAAATTACCACTGACGACAGTGATGACTGATTGGCGATCCGAAGTGAGCTTGTTCTGATCTTACAAAAGTTGGTTACTATGACCGCGCGGTAAACAAATTATAGCGCCATATTTTGAAATGAATCTGATTTTCCCCCCACTTCGACTCTACGGTTTGTCAGTGCAGTCCGATTTATTATGATTTCAACCTTCAAACGAAATAGAATCATGGGACATGGATTATACAGTGGATGAAGAAAAGTCTGTTCCCGGGGATTGAACCTAGAGTGGTTGCAGGCGTAGAGTGCTCCAAACTACAAGGACTAAGTCCAATGGTCGATTTTATATGATCTGCTTACTCCGTTTCCCTGTGTCCAACTGTTGTGAATTCGGGCTAATTTTTAAACTGCCAACTGTTCTGGGGGTTGCGAGCCAAGCATTTAACAGAAATAACTAATCAGGTGGTTCTCACTCAAAATTCGGGTATCACAACCCTCCCCGGGGGATGGGCGTAGGTGTGCCGATTGATCAAGTTCCGCTGGACGGGCAAATGTCCTAAGCTGACAGATCACAAACAAAGTTTGCACCAGGGGGCGGAATATTTGGTGTTGAACGTCCAAACCTTGATCCAATCCTCCCCCTCTATTTCAGTGATGCATAGTAGTTCGAGGGGCACTCTTTTTGTGTGGACCGGTGATGATTGAGTGGTTCACGTAGGGACTGTTCGACGTGAACAACAACTACAACAGCAACAACAAGGGGTCGAATTTGCCCACTCCGTCGGTCAGCATTCTCGATTGGCAACCTTCTCTGTTTGACGAAAAAGTTACAACTTGTGGTTTTACTATTAAAAAAGTAGGATACGAAGTGACAAAACCCAACTGATAAACTCCCGGAATAATGTACACTGCGTTTCCGTTAATAACTGACGCAACAGATAGAACATTTGTGTGGCCGAAATGAAAAACAGAAGTTGACAAAACACTAGCTTTGTGCCGCAATTGCCAATAGGGGCTGGGTGTTTGAACTACAAAGCTAAATGAGTACGGAAGGAGATTGCGTCGGGAATGTTCGTGTAGCCTTTCTGAGTAGGTCAATGAGGCAAACCGTATTGGTAATGCAAATTTTTCGGGTCGCGATGGGATTCCAAAGTCCAGTTAACTTTTACTGGCCCTTCTACGTCAATCCAACCAGATGATTAACGTTCCCGATCCGGCAAGAGGACATGTGTCGGTTGAAGTCCCACTCGCACGGGGTTTCAATAGACATTGCTGTCCAACGCTGATCGAAATTACAAATAGGCTGGAATTTATTCCTTCCTCTTTTATTTTGTTCCGTTCGACTTAAATGCATAGTACCAATACAATGAACAGAACAACGAAAAAAGGACTGATCGGAGATAAACCGACAGAACAGTCCCTCTATCCCAATCGACCAGGAATAGCATCTATAGGGACCGGGTACGCGGGTAAAAGCCGTAGGCCAGTCTAGAAGTTTTCCATACTCGAACCCCAAAAGGGGCCAGGTTAGACTGCACTCCATTATCACAGGGAACAGCCATTTGCATGCACACTCTTGTGTATGTTAGGAGTGTAAAATTGAATTTCTGTGAAACAAACAGTACTTCACCAATCTACTCATGATTAGCTATAAGGTCCTTGAAGCACGAATGCAGCAGCATAAAGCTTTCACTTTTTTACAAGTTTCTATAAACACTTAAAAATTTTTCGCCCATCTCTCAGATGCTCTCCTGAAAGGCAATTCCAATTTTTCTGTGACATGATTTCATATCGATTTTAAAAGGACCACTGCAATTTTCCTTGTTTTTTTTTGGCTCCCTAGCTACCACTTAATAGTTCCCGGATAAGCTATATCAGCCGAGAGTTGATCTGAACTGTCAGGAACGGAACTAAGACGGACATATTTGTTACTGGAATTCGAACAATTGACAAAATTCATACCAAGTTTTCAAGTTACACAATCCACATGTGATTTGCCCGTTTGTGACATACAATGTCCATAAGGTATATTTATTTCAACCTGCAACATAACTGAATGACGGAAAACCCTGTGGTTTTGTTACAGTACATTGAGTAACTCGTCAAGTAAGGCCTACTCAGAAATAAAACCGGGGTCTGTGGCTTACAATCCTCAAATCTAGCTCTTTCACACAAAGTATCCCAGAAAAAAAGGGACACCTTGCTCTTTTGAGGCTGACAGTGATAAAAAGTGACTCACCTGTAGAATGGCTGAAATGCAAACGAGCACGCGGACATTATTAAGATAAATTATTTTTGACTCGGAGACCCAAGCCTTCAAATGCCTCATCATGATCAAGAGTGGATATGAGGGGACCTTCGTTCGAGGCTGTTAACTACGGAGCACAGCGCTAGTTATAAAATGACTCCCAAAAACCAGTCAACGAGTGCAGAAGGCCAAGCATTCGGCGTCGTTCTCCCAATTTAGCCTGGAATACCTCGGTCACAAAAAGATAGTACGTTAGACTTTCTCAGCAGAGACTGTCTGAGATTTACGCCATTTAATATCATTTTAAACGGATTTCAGCGAGCGTAGGCACCTGTGAACCCTGAGCTACTTACCCTCGACCACGATCAGGCATACCAAAACTATTAACCTGAATAGGACTTTCTCCCTTAATTTGCCAGCATTTGTATTGAATCAAATATGCAGCTGTTCTGGGAGGAATCTACGATTTTTAGGAAGTTGTCTGGTCTGGAGTCGACGGGCGCCAGCCGGACTTGAAACTGAGATTTCTCGTTTTGGGGTTCACGTCAAAAGCATAGGAAATCTTAATCCGAACTTTCCCTACCAGCAAGATTATTAAACCGTACAAGTATGTAAGATCGACCTGTTGATAAACTCCTACAGCCTAGCTGGTAAACTCGGAATATGCATGAAATCAGTCCGTAAAGAAAAGGAAACCATTTTCGTGTTCACATCTTGGCTCAATTTTTGATAATTTTGAGTGACTATAACAAAAGCAAACAGTTTTATCATTGCTTTCCCTTTCCAAATGAATTTCTGCAATTATTTTTCGGGGCACAAGACTGTCCCGATAAAAATAAGGTTGGTTTCTCTGAGGCCACAATCGACATCTTTTACACGACCGAACCGGCGATTTCACGGGCAATGTTTAGGGTTTTTCGTGGCTCTCCAGAAATTCGGTTTGTTCATTCTTTTGATGGAAATGAAGCATTCTAATATGAACAATACCTTACATGCCACGGATGCTTTCGTTCTTCCTCACTAGTTGAATCAAAATTAAGATTTACTGTAATCTCACGTACAGATTAACGATGGCCCATTTAACTTGGTGCACAGTGTTGGATGTTCACATTTTCCCCAACAATCGGATGAGGACAGCCAGAACCAAATCAGTGCAATTGTTTGTTGGGAGTGAAAGATTTCCCATCTGTTTGGATAGGCTTGTTAACTTGCCATCTTAGCTAGCCCTCCGTATGTCCTTGGACAATGTAATGAGTGGATAAAACAGCTGTAAGGAATAATGTTTATAATGCGAAAAAGGGATGAGACTTCTGTTCTGGCTTCGATTTGTCAATCGACGGTCGCCCCTACCTTCATCCCATTAGCCCTAAAAGGAACGGCCGAATTGAGCGGACACGGACTTTCATTTATTCAACCCAAACAGTTTGCCTATATTTATCATTTTGTGGTCAGTACTCAGTGGTCGATTAGTTCGTTGACTAATCCGGCCCATCGATATTAGCTGACATTTTCATGCAGTTTTTTTCGTCAAGTTTCAGGGCTAATTAGTCACATTTGTGTTGACCTCGGATCAGAGCAGTGAATATGACGATTCGATTATACTTACGAATAAGAACTACACGTTTTGTGTACATGACATTCGTTCTAAACGATTTGTCAGTCATGGTGATTTTTGTAACTTTGTTTGATTTGATACAATTTCTGTTTAAAGAAAGATGACAAATGGCACAGGCTGGTCAAGCTACTAACATCATGGGTTTTAGACATGATGGGAGCTGGTTTGAATCCTGCCTTGGGTGAGCACTTCCCCGTCTGTCGATCTGCATGTGCTCACGATCCCCTTTGTGAAGACAACTGATGACGTCATGTCAACGAAATCGAAATCGAAAAGCTAAAAGTGAATAAAAGCTTAGTTAATATTTTATCGAGCCGAAGTTAACACATTTTTGGTATTATCAATTTTTTGAGCATTGTTCACAGGTGACTTAGTAGTAAATGAAACCTGTTTCCCGATTGGCCAAACAAGAAATGTGCCAAATTTTCCTTCATCCTCATTGGAGACCAAAGACCTCTCCTCCTTGGGTACTGAAATGACAAACTGTTTAGAATTACCGATTTCTCTCGCCCTAACAGCTTTATATTGGGATGGTAAAATTTATGCAATTCATTTATTGATTAGCTTTACACTTTAAAGCTACTGTCTGCTAGAGGCGATTTCCCCATTCAATGGTACTTGACGTACTTATCCCATGCCTACACATGATTACCATATTTGGGACATCCCACATCTCCCCCGGTGTCTTTATCACCGAATCAGTCATCTAACAAGGTCGATCGATTAGACGAAGACTTGCATCCGAATTTATCCATCACCTTTTGGCTCCAAACTCCATTAACGTGTAGACCGGCTCTCAGTGCCTTCGAGTTTAAAGCTCCTATTTTATGCGTGACTGGCATGCAAGAGTTGGTACCACTTAGTGTTTTTTTTTATTCTTGAAACTACTTATTTGTTTCTTGCTCATCCAATTTGGATTCGACCGCAACCGTTTGCCTACTTTGTCTAACGCTTACCTGCGCTTACGAGTTATCGAAGATCTCAATATTATCTTGGATCATAGATATCCGAAACGATGAGATTTGGGATAACGGTCTTCCGCCCCTAGTCTGGTCCAATAAGGAGTTGGGTGTGACCTGATAGCTGCGTAGAATTTAATGACACACCATTTATTATTGTTAGAACCAAAGATTCCGTGTCAAAGAAACGGAGATCAGACTTCTCGATGAAATTTACATTTGGCCTAAAAAGGCATGATTGGATTTCTTTGTCAGTTAGACTAAAAATATGCTGTACAATGGACTTGTTCTCATTCGTGACTCGCAAACAGTTTTCTTTTGGAGAGTGCATTCCTCAAAAAATAAGCAATGGAACTTACACCTACTCCACTCCAAACGACCCATAAGTGATTAATTGACGAAGCTAGATTTGAAACGAATTTAGTCAGTTTGGTTATCTGTCTGTGTGCCTGTCTGTCCGCCTTCCTGCCTGCCTGTCCGGCTACCTATCAAACTGTCTACCTGTTCTTTTATCTATATGGCGGACAGATGATTCATGGCTCGTTTCTTCAACTGAATGGGAGACTAAATTCATAAACACATTATTCTTTCTTTCAACCGTCGATATGCAACCATGCAGTGTATTCTCAGTTATAAACAATCGAATTTAACCGGTAGATAGTAACCTTTGTTTAGCCGACACGACCAATGGGAAAATTGGAACAAAAACGTCTGTCCGTGCTTATGACTCATAGTCTCGGCCTTTTGAATTGAAATCAAGAGTTTGCCATAGAATGGGCTATGAAATGCCAAAGGAATGACTATCAAAGTGCACAAGGTTACACAGACTGGAATAAAACGAAATTTGATTTTGCGGACTACGTACTGGTGTTTGGCAATGGATACTATTCGGGTTGACAAATACCCTTCGCGGGTTATCTTTTGATCGAAAAGTACAAAACAAAGATGTTCGTAGTTCCGTTCAGTCGTGCAAATCGAGGCTTACAAATGAAGGCCCAAACAATAGAAATTGTGAATGATATAATGTTGATAACAATTAAAAACCAATACATGCGGGCCATCGATTTTTCGATACACTCCTTGCATCATTTGGTCCTAATAGAAATTGTTTTAGGTTTTAGGTGCCTCGGCTCCACTGTTCTTCCGAACAGCCAAGCCCGAAAGGGCGTCTAATCGCACAGTGACATGACCCTAACGGGGTTTTTGCAGTTCCGATGGAACGCGGATCGCTGCGGAAAACTGATGTCACCCTAAGTGTGAAAGTAGGCTCTTTCAGGTTTGGTCACACCTATTCCCGAGGTTCCTTCGGTCTGTCAGACTTCAAGCACATCTGCCAACTAACGATTAGAATACCGTACGAACAGTTCGTTCTTTTCATGGTCAGATGAGTGTGTGGAAATTTTTACACTAGAAGAATATCCCCTTGGTCAACAAACTTCGAATCACCTTAAGCGTATTTTGTCAGTGAGTTACAAAGATAAACCGGGAATATTGGGTTGCAAGCTAGAGCGGCTAATGCCGGTATTTACAAATTTTTAGTGCAAAGGGATATTTGGCAAATATAGTAATGAGGTTTAAACGTGTGAAGGTGATGAGGAATATGGTGTCCTATGTGTTTGGTTCGAGCGGAAGACAATCGGAGATCATAAGATCCTTTCACGATGTTCAAGTGGGTTCACGGATAACAGAAAAATATTTAACCTAAATACAATTCCGAAAATATACCTATAAGGCAAGTGAACCGATGGATTAATACGGTGTTTGTTAAACGATACCCGGTGGAGGGGATATTGTTCCACTGACTGTAGCTGGCGATTATTGTTAGAGACTACAGTGGTAACGAAAACAGGTGTTCTGTTAAAACTCGTGCACTTTTGTACTGATCGAACCCACTGATATGCTTCAGGTCACAAAAACACTAAAACTGTCTCGACTAGGCCGAACAACCAGTCTGATTTTATTGGAATAAAACCTTTATATTTCAGCGCAAAACGGAGCTCAGTAATTAGCAAATATATTGATCGAAAGATAACCTGTGTTACTACCCTAAAAGTCGTGGATTCGAATCCCAAATCATCCGGGTTACGTTGGACATAGCAATTTTCTGGCGGCCGAATGGTTGCTGCACCTGAGTCATTTGGATCCTATGTAATTCTGTACTCCTAGTTTTATGGTCATGTTGGCCGGTCCCACAGTGGGTAGTGGGCCATAGCGGCGTTTGGGCGTGTCCTTTCCAGTACACCCCGTGCATCAAGAACACGCTAGAAAGTTGATCCCATGTGCGTCTATTTGCGTTTTGGTCTGAATTCCGTAGATATCTGTAATTGCAACATTTAAATTGGTTGTCGTTTTTCTATCGGTCGCACGACTGACAACAACTTATTAGCCGTTCTTATGTTTGCTCTACTTCAAGGATGCAGAAAAAATCCTTACTCAAAGACGATGGGATGGTTCAATCAATTGTCTTCCAATCATTGCGCGTCCACTTCTAGTACCACATGCACCTTTACCGAATTGTTCGCATCTCCCTTGTCTTATCAGTTATGGCATGCAATGTACTGTGTCGCCATCACGTGACGTGAACATGGATTTACCTCCCAAACCAGTTGCTATTACTCCGACCGAAAGCCACGGGCAAAGAAAAAGCAAAATAAGATGAAAGAAGAAGGCAAGAAGAAAGTGAATATGTTTGAACCAGGGTCCGAATGAGGAATGGACAGTTGTTGTGGCAAAGAATTTCATAAAAGCAGAATTCCAGGTGGACGAACAGAGACGCCAGTCTGGGCTGCTTATGTGAGGCCATGATGCGACACAATCCAGTTGACATAACAGACGTGTCGCCTGTAGTTTAATGTCGAATAACTACGGTCACGTGACCGCAGGACAGTCGAGATATACGTCTACTGCTACCGTTGATCTTATTGTGATACGGATGTATGAAATGCGAAACAAGCATGACTGATTTGGATTGCCTGTCCGACGCAAAAGGGTATGATTTACGGGTTTGGAAACCGACAGTGTGTGATGGGACAGTATTTTGCGAAGCGACTGGGTTCATTTTCCTGGCTAAGGCAACAAAACCAGGCCTACGTAAGCAACCTTTGTTGTTACCGTGGCCGGGAATACGACTTTCGTGAAGTATCGACGATGTTGACCTGGCCCTTGGTGTGCATGGACCGTGCAGTTTTGCACCGAAACAAATCATTCGTCATCGTGCAAAGCAAATACCAGTTGGTAGTAAACTGACGCCTAAGTGAACAATTGGAAAATCACCAAGCAAATTCGACATCCCTTTCCAATGAGCTCTAGGAACATAAATGACAATGTGTTTTTTGTTCATCCGTTGTGACTAGGTGTGCAACATTTCAAGAAAAGCAATGTTGCCCGTCAAAAGCTGTTTACAGGATAAATGACTTGCTGGGAAACAGTGGAGTCTGCGAAATACAAGTTAAAATGCTACAATATGAACTGTTTAATGATCGCTACTCTGAACCATGCAGACGTCACGAAAATACCATTAGTAGTATTGTTAGAATGATCACGCGTAGTCCGAGTTGCATGTGAAAATAATCTGTCCTGATCAGAATACTCCTAGATATGAGATAGAAATGAGCCGGCCAACTGCGGAAGCTCAAAATTCTTCGTGTTACTGGGAATTGTTTAATTTCAGTAACACTATTGTCGAAACATTACAACCTGTCAAAGTTTGTTTATCTTCGGTACACTTTCTCAAGATAGATTTGCAGTTAAGTAACTCCAACAGTAAGTTAACATGTTAACGGGCATCTGATTGTGTGTGTGTTTGTGTTTTGGGAGTCCTTGGATCTATCATCCCGTGTTTTCTACAATTTTTTGAGATCTCGACATGGATCATACTAACATCCGTGTTTCCAAAATACCGTAAGTCAGTAGTTCTGAAACTTCCTAGTCACTCGTGTCCCAAAAAGTCACACATTTCACCAACCGGGATGATGTCGTCATTGCCCAAGTGATAAAATACTCGCTATCTGTGCGCATGTCTAAAAACGGCAGTCAACCTGATCTACGAACAGCATCAGTTTTGAATCTGACCAACCAATACCCCGGGTATTTCCTAAGGCTCACTGATGACGTACGAATAGGACTTGTGATAACTGAGAGAAATTTTGTGCAAGCAGCATTCGCTCAAATTGTTCGAACCACTGCCAACTATATCCGACCGGTGATGTACGAAACATTCTGATGAAATTTGACAGAACAGAATTATGACAGGTGGATCTGAGTTATCACGTGTTGTTTGATTAGAACTCAAGTGGTACCGATATTCTAACTGCGATCTATTGCATTCACCGAATTCATGGAACGCATCAGAATTTTTACCCCTACTCTGTCACATGATTCCCAGTGAATGAAAACGATCCATTTTTTGGACTGATCAGAATGATTCTGAGAGAATTTTTCATCCTACCCTCGGCCATTCTGGTCGGCGGGATGGGATAAAACTGGCAGAATTTAAAGCCGAGTGATTCGTTCAAAATAAACTTGCCATTTCCCTAAGTTCATTGATTGTATGATTGAATTTGAGCCTAGTTTATGCCGGATTTAACCGGAACAGAATATATATGTATATATGTAAAAATTGTATTAGTGTCTTGCTGAGTGAACAAAATTCCACCGAAAACACACGACCCGTTTTGCGGCTATTATCGCCCTTCGGTGCTCTCTTCTCTAAACACTCTTAGATAAATTATATAGATTCCGAGATGAACACGGCTGGTTAGATAGATAATCAGTTTCACATGTAGATAAATAGATGAGTATATGAATAATAGATAATCTGTTGATCGATAGATATATTAACTATAGACTAGATCAGCACTTAGACTTCTCGATTGATAAGTATTTTATAAGTGGATATAACTGAACTGATGGATCATTAGAAGAATCTGAATGAAATAGTGTAGTGAAATCAGTGCATCCGTTGGAAAGTGTTTGTAGTGTATGGGATGTATGGAATGATGGATATTCATATTTATGGATGTCAACAGAAAAAATGACTGATTTTTTGTTTGACACATTTTATGGTCAATTGATTGAAATTTTGATTGATTGATTGATTTATTGGTCGACTGAATATTTGATGGTTAGGTAGGATGTGGGTGGACATTCAGATAGGCAGGGACCCCTTTTGAGTTTGCATTTGGCACTCTCACTGTTTCCGGCCAACCCAGGGTTTATTCAGACCTAACGAGTATATATTCCTGAATCGTGGACATCTTTAGACGAAGGAATAACCGTCCATTATTTTTGATTTGCGATTACTGCACGGTCTTATAATTATGTCCATCAAACATATGCGTGAACACTTCCTGATTTAATATTTCTTGTTTGAGGTGAAATTAATGATGTGAATGTGTGAGTTTAACACTGCACGCACCCAACTGTCCGAAGAAAGCTCCAGAAACAAATCAAATTTCTCCNATTGAATTTGAGCCTAGTTTATGCCGGATTTAACCGGAACAGAATATATATGTATATATGTGATAGCAGGTTAGAGAATGGTGTTCTTTCTCGTAACTCAGGTTCAACAGGACGGCAATGGTTTGTTCGGGGAGCTGGGTATTTTGATTTCAAACGTTTCATCATCAGCTGAAGTGACAACATCAGTGCTATGAAATAGTGACGTGCGTCTGGTTGCCTTCATCCGCTGTAAGTAATAGTAGAACCGGAAGCATCCTTTCAAACTTCTTTTGCTGGAAGCCCCGGTGACAATCGAAGTATTTTCACTGGGTGCCAAACTGAAAAATTGAAAAAAGCGTCTTACTATAGGGCCATCCAAGGCATTATCGATTGGAGATCGGGAGTGTTTAACTTAGTACCTGCAGATGGCATTTGTCAGATGGATTCCTCCTCCTATTTAACAAGACTAATGTACGTAACTTTACGACATACTCATCGTGTATGTATGTATGTATGTATGTATGTATGTATGTATGTATGTATGTATGTATGTATGTATGTATGTATGTATATGTGTGTGTGCATGTATGTGTGTATGTATGCATGCATGCTTGTTTATATGCCTGCTCATGGGCAACACTAGACTTGACCGCAGAAAGTCCTTCATGAACCTACCGGCAAATCTGAGATCCCCGAACCGTCCAATCGAGTAGTATTGCTTTTGCACGAGCGCTGTTTTCTCGAGGATTCTGACACAAAATGTACTGCAACTAAACTCATGCACAATTGCACCTATAGTATACGTTGCTGGTGCTGCTTATTACTTTGTTCTCACCGGCATGCGGCCTGCATAAGCTAAAATGGCTACAAATTAATCTCGCCACGTGGTGCAATTGCATTAGAAAAATCCAATTACCCGTCTCGGGTTTGGTGCCAGTTACACGCATTCAAATGACAGTGAACATTAGCATTTTACCGGGGCTTTTGAGTCCACTGATGATTTAGTCATGCCGTGTCTATCTTCCGCCTAAATTTGACCGGACTAACAAGAATCGATTGAACTCAACCGACTGAGTCAGAGTAAAGGGAACCATTTTGAGACTTTTGGAGATGGAACATGATTCATTAGATTCTTGGCCAATGAAAGTGGTTTTAACCTGCCATTATCGATCTAGCCCAATAGTGCGGAGGCGTGGCACTAATTGCGAGTAATGACGCGCTACCTCTTCAAGGTTAAAGCGTCACTTTTAAATTTGACAGTTCAAAAAACCATAATGACAATGTAATTGATTGCAGATGGATACCCATTCAGTTTTATCTATCCGAAATGCCATTTCAATCAGTCTATAAAATGTACCTCCAAATCAGGAAACCAAATGAACAATACAGTTGGTATTCCTATTTTCCGGCCGTCAACAAAAGCGATCTGCTTAGCACACATAGATGTTTCCCACGCCCGGTAGGGGCATTGACTGTTCCAAGAGGGCGTTAACGCACACCCGTTGAGGTAAGCCGACGCCGTGAACAGAATGATCGATATTGGCGATCAATGCGAATCCAGTCAGCGTACGAGAAAAGAATCAATAGATTCCGCCATAGCTCTTGACTAATCCCAATGCATTCAAACACTACACTACGGTCCCAGGTGAATAATGACATGCGGATCGATATGACAGTGATCTGAGAGGACTAATTTGTGGTGTACTTACGGGAAAATACCAATGTATAGTGGGTATATATTTTTTTGTAATTTCACCTTGATTTACCGCGACCCGTTTTTTTGTCGTTTTCCTCTTGCTTTGATATAGGAAAACCCGATTTTGCCCTACCACATTTCGTACTTACGGTTAGCCCGCTGATTCCGGTATTCCGGTTGTTTTGCTACCCGACACGATGGTGTGTGACATTGACAACCGTGTCGTATTTTACTCTCCAATCGGTTGCTATCTTATTGTTTTTATTCTGTCTGTTATATAAGTACACACACACACAAGGCAATACAAACAGAATCGTGATTGGTGAATTTGGGGCCGAAGGAAAGGAAACTTTTCCCTGGTTTGTTCCCATAAAACAATTAACCAGATGAAAATTCTCCGGAAGATAATATATCATGACAATCTACACCAAGGCGAATGTGAATTCACTGAATTCCCGCTGGCAAAAATTCAATCTTTTGTAAACGTAACAAAAAGTTATGAAGTGTAATAAACAATATATTCGCCTCGTTCGCTCACCGTCTGGATCATTTTGGAATAGTCTTTCTTTTATCCTCTCACCTAATTCCAATCCGTGTCAAGTTAAAATTTCTCGTGGTTGTTTAGTGAAGTACCAGTTTCATGATGTGAACCATGAGCATTAACCTATTGCGGGACTGCTGGAATCGAAAACGTAAGCAAGGTCCGGGGGGAAACGAAGATTTTCAGCCTAGTCGAAGTTCAAGAACAGAGTTCAGGTAAACAATCTGGGTCAATACGCCCAACATAAAGCAACCCTTTATTTTCAATACTTCAACGTGTTTCATCAATACGGTCATTTGTGTGGATTCCTTTTAGTCTCGTGTGTTATGGTATTCAAAAAAATCTGCTACTATCATTTTTATTTGTAAAAGATTTTAGATAAGCCTAGGTTATTCGAGATTTACAATGGGGAATAGAAAACTGCCGTCAAGATTTGCTCTGTCCACTAATAAGTTGAAACCTAATGCGCAATGGCTAATTGATATCATTATCGTTGCCACTGCAACTGGTATTGATATTACTATTTTTACTATTGCCAAGGATTGATTTTAGCTCAGTTTGATTGAATTCATGCCTAGGCTTGAAACCCACCGAGGTCACATTCTCCTCGCAGTTGGACCCAGTCTGCAATGCACACAGCTTTACAAAGCTGATAAATCATGATAGTGTCACCAAACTAAAAACTGACACAGAAAAATAACATTTTCTTCCTGACAAAATGACGCTCTTGTTTGTGAAGAAATGTGATGGGAACGAAACAACAGAATTTCCGTACGAAGATATTCGACCAGGAATAAGCTTCCACGTGAAAACTATTTCGATATTTGTGATTTGCTAAGAACGAAGTCAATCGACAATCGATGCAAAGTATCAAAAGTTTGTGCTAATGCTCTATGGGTCATCTTTGTAACCAGTACATGGACAAAATATGAGATCATCTTAGGGTATGGCGGAGACAGGACTAATGATTTGTGAAGACAGCTGAATTCTCTTTCCAGTAAGTTTATGAATGTGACAAGAGAAAAATATAGACTGATTGGTAAAATACAGAATTGTTAACAAGACTAGTCACCACGTCTCTTCGCCTAGCTTAAGACGGAAGAAACACAAACTAAGAGTGACAAGCAGTGCCTTTATTCGGGATCACATGGAGTGTCTTGTTCTAACTGAAAAGAACTCCGCCGTTGTGTTAAGGAGTCAAAACTCCCTGAATGTACATCATCAGCAAAATGTTTGTCATCATCCAGTCAACCGCGGATGTGTTTTGTTAACACCAACCAATAACAGTTCCGGATATTCTATACCGGAAGTACGGTCCAAATGCGGATGCCCACAAGCCAGTCAGTCAATTTAGTGCATTTTCAAACGGACCAATGACTACTATAGTACGGTCTACTGTTCAAACAACCGGGTCAAGCAATCAGTCGGTGAAACTTTCGGCCAATGACAATCACCCATTACGTTGGGAAATCAGCGACAATGTTAGGGAATTCGTGTCTCTCCTATTTTCAATCTACATGGAGAGTTGATTTTTCCCAAAATCTGAATACAGTTTCCCTACCCTCTTATGGTTGTTTATCACGAGAAATCAGATGATCGATGAATCGTAGGCGATAAGCAATCCAAAAATTCATATACTGACACAACATAGTGACTAGTATCAATTAACATGTCACCGATTTTCTAAAAAATATGCAGTTTCACCCTTGCACGTGAGAAGTACCAAAGTGAAAAAACTCATTGGATGTAGGTATTCTTTTGTCTATCGAGTAGAGTAACAAGGTCGCAAACTTGTCCGGTAGCATCGTTAATAATCGTCAGTTGAGCACTTAATGTTTGTACACTTTATTCTATTCCTCTTTTACTGCAGGCTTGATGGCCGGGCATGCCGGTTAGCGCCAGGGGCTTACAGTATTTAGTAAAGAGAACCGGCAATCGGGACTCTAGAACATGAAGTTATATGGGACGACGATTTACGCCGGCGACAGACAGCTACTCACCGTCGTTCGACTAGTTATCACACCAGACCTAGTGGGACCCTATGGAACTCTCAGTTTCATGGTCAGAATTTCGGGTTCCTTTCCTCCTTTGGTGGCTATGGGCAATACCCTTTTTCATTGTACTCATTCGTGAAACATACCATAAAGAGAAGTAGGTCAAATGTGATTATAGGGGTGACCACATCAAACTTCCTACCATTTGGTTGCAATATTTAGACGGTATGATTTAAATGGCGTAGGTAGGATGTGAATGGAATCCCAGATCACTGGTGATTTAGGTTGTGGTTAGTTAGGCTGCTTTATTGGTTTGGTTTCGAGGTGGAGAGGTCCGAAATTCCGTTAAATACGATCCTATTTGGTGGGGACACTGAAACTTTTGGGTCTTAGTTGCCCTGCTTTTCAACATTGCGGTGTACGGCCCTTTTTATTGCATTCGTGTCGCGAACGCAATATAGAAAATTTACGTACAATCCAATCGTTTATTAGTTGTGTATATCGTTGATCGTTCCTCTTAGGGTACGGTTTATCCAGCCAGTAAACAGAGGTCAAAACGGTTCCAAATGATACAGTATCCTTCAAGTATTGTTTTGGTTTCCGTGATGACTGCTCAATACGTCCCTGTTGTAAACATTTTGTTTTTCGAATTCGCCAAGTGCGTACTCATTTCCACCCGTCAACAACCCCTTACTTCCGGCGAACCCACAACACAAGGAACCAAAATCCAAGAACAATAACTTAACTCTGTACAGTCTATCAATAATCTCACAATTAACTACTGTCTGATTCAGATGAACTACTTATTTGATCGTACTTCTTGTAAAAAAAGATTGATTGTGACTGATTACTTGACTGAATAATTATACACATACACCGTTCTCTAAGTGCCATAAGATTGGGAAAAAATGTCAACCATATTTGAAAAAAGAACATCAAACCATTTTCCAAATATATCTTCAATCTCGATTAAATAATACTGATGGGAACAAAGATATTTTCTCGCTTAGACGAAAAATCATGCCGTAATACTAATCTAAAATGACGTATCGTTTTTGCCTGGGGAGATTTCTCTTAAACGGTTAGCTCGTATTCAAAAACTACAGAACTATTCCGACGAGTCCTATTCCGTACGCGTGCAAACAAGCGTGTGGAGCGATTCCAACCGCAAAACTGAAATCCATCTTTTCTGTTTGCCCTGTTATGCGCTTATACAAACTGCCTGAACCGAGTGACTCTCGTAGCGATTATTTATTGGCTCAGTCAATCACTCGATAAACGGTGGTGTGCGCTTCTGTCTCATTGTTAAGAGCAGCAATAGCCAATAGCCACTCATCTCGTTTCCCATTCAATGGAAATCTCCTCCACTTCGTCCGTATTTATATCGCAAAATCCGTCTCAACTCAGTCAGCAGCTGCACCATTGTGTACAACTCAGGCGTAGTTATGTTTTTATGGAATAAACGGTTGGTCTTCTATTAAAACATCGAGAAAAAAACGGACAAGTTTAAATTGCAAGATGCTGCGCGTTGAATCGAACCAATGCATCCAAAACGTTTTGTATTCGTACACATTCACATTCTCGTATAGATTTTCCGGGAGGTGGAAGTAGAGGTCAAGCGGGGGGGGGTTCGGGGTGACAAGCTGCTCTCCGTGACCACCAAAAGACGAAACAATTTTTGTCTCTGAACACGGTGCTCGTGAGAACAATTTAAATCCAATTTCAATCAGCCTATACCTTTCCTGTTCCATAGGACCTGACCGGTTGCGAACTGTTGATTTGTCATTTTTGGGTGTCCTAGAAATCTCCAGTCCACATGTGCAATGCGTTTCATCAAATGAGACAATCGTGAAAAATTCGTCTTGTACTACTCGTTTGCTGATTTATAATGTATTATGAGATCATCAGACTTTTCCAATATGACTTTCGCTAGAATTTTCTGATTGAAAACACGGATGCGAAACTATCACCGATCAGCTCCTTGGGATGATCAGTAATGTACAGTTAGGCTACGAACGAATATCAGTATGCGGAAACATCCTGGTTGCTTAGTTGCTTTTGATTGCGTGGGTCGACGTGGGTGCCAACTGGAATTGATTTTGCTGAAGGGGAAAACTTTAGCGCCTAAATTTCTCAGTCATGATTCTTGCCTTGGCACGTTTATACTAGTGTTGGATAGATCCTGGTGTAAACTTGCTGATTCCCGTGGAGTTCGGAAATTTTGTATCCCAGTCTTGTGAATTCACGAGCCCAGACTGTGTAAACGCGTGCCACATATCAAGACAAAATCTTGCAGTCTGATCAGCTTCAACATGAATCCGAGTAGATAAGTGACCCCACCTGAAATGTCTTGTGCAGCAAATAGCTTCTGCTTAGAAAATGTAAAAATTAACAATTCTCAAAAGCACGATTGGCTGTGGGTCTAAGCGTACCAGTTTTGGCATTGGTTTTCCGTAGGTTCGGAATTTTGGCTGCTTGACTCACACTGCCAGAGACAACCAGTGGTAACAGATATCAGTATAGCCAGTTAATGATGCAAAATATGAGTCCGTTCTAAGGTGTCACACTTGCACCGCTCAACGGTCAACTCTACGTGGTTCAGTTGCACAACCAATCTGGCCCGATCAGAACAGAGTCAGGATGAGCAAGTCCGAGCACGTGGACCGATCCGAGGCCAAGTGATCTTCAAAATATCGGCAACTTCAACTAGACGTTCCCAGATTCCAACTAGGCTTATTCGCCATGTTGTTCAGCATGGCTACAAATGCGGTTCTGCGGACTGCCGGAAAGCGGAGACACCGTAGGCGGAGATTCAGATAAATCAAACATGATTGGCTGACGAGGTGTACAGATTACTAAAAACGGATTTCGGCTACTGTCCGGTCTCGATTATCAACGTTGCGCGATCTCAGGAGATTAGTTCTACATGACCACTTCGATTTGTCCGTACACCTCGACTGTTGGCAACATTCGTTAGCAATTTCCATAGCAACAAACATCACTATAATTCCCCGTCTCCAAGTGTACAACATTGTCTGCTATGACGTTAATAACTGCTTGATCATGACAAAAGCCTTCATATCAAGCATTGCACTAATTAAACAGCCCGTTTCTATGACATTTGACTTATCGTTGATTCGGCTTATTCGTCCAGTACAAATAAGTAATTAAGAAAGAAAATGTTCAACTCGAAACAAACGAACTTACCTCGCCCCTGGTATTTCATTGCCAATATCATAAGGGAACTATTTCCGATCACTCGTTCCACGCTGCCGCCTGTTTCATGCCGACTGCCATATTGGTTTGGTTGCGTTAGAGTTGATGCTCTCCGATACATGGACTGGTTTTCGGCTCACACTGGTTCTCTCGATTGCGTAGTTTTCATGTCATTCAGTTGACCTTTTCGAAGGTCACTGTCCCCGCGCAAACTACAGACCTTACATGTAACTTGTAGACCCGTAAAGAGCAGTGCGTGTGTGCTTCGATGCTAGTCGGAGCTAGCTCGCCACGAACCTTTGCCCAAAGCAAATACTCATGCTTCTACACAGAGTTCGTAACGAGAATTGCGCCCCTTGGTCAAGCAACCACTTTTTTCGAGCAAACTATGTAGTTGGCATGTTGTGTACTGGAAAACTTATCTGAATAAAAAAAAACGAGTCTATTCGGTCGGGAAACGGTGACGTAGATCCGATTTTGACAAACTGTCTAATAATAAAATGTGGTGTTTATTGTCTGTACTGTGAATTATCCACGGTTGTCTGAACGGGGGAGTTTGTTTCTAGACGAAGACGGGTGGCAATGAGGAGACGGGCTGATAGATGAACAAGGTGTTAAAACCTTAGAGACATTCTCATTTCAAGTGTCCGGATGGTCCAAAAAATGGGACAGAAATATCGCTTTTCATTATCCGTTGGCTTACATTTCTCCCTCCGTAAGCGCATAACTGAAACGCGCGCATCTGTCCGCCAAGTTTGGCTGAGAGTATCTTTAGATCCAGACCAAAAAACCATCCTCACATCCATCCGACCTCCCGCATCTATTCGGTCGAACGGAGAAGCTAATCGCTAGGTTGCCAAAATCCAGTTCGTGCACTTCGTCAAACTGCCACGGTAGATGACACATCCGAAAGATGCGCGGCTACTCTGGGCCCGTCCTTAACAATTCAATTTTGTGTACACAGTTGAGGAATGTCCAAAAACTGTGCTCAAGTGTCACTTGAAGTCTGTCTGTTTGTATGCCATCGCACTAGTGTACTGAACGCGAAAACACGGCAAAACACTCCAGTCTGATTTATTGGATTAATCTTGTTTAATGTTGTCCGTTGTTAGTACTTTTGTGGTACATCAAGATTGTTTTTTTTAGAAATACCTTTATTTTTGCTTGCTTTCTCTTGGCATCGGTTGAGTGAGTGAGTGTGTCGCGAGATGGCATCACTCGAGGACGGACGGGTGGAAGCAGTCAATTCGAAAAAATTGTCAGGATTCGATCAGTTCGGCTTGAAGATGTGAAGCGACGTGGGATGTAAGAACACATCAGAAGTAAACGATCATATGGTCCGTCGGGAGCATTGCTGAGTGTCGTTTTGGATACTCATTCATCCAGACGAACAATGAAACGCAAATAAGTTCATGAACCGTCATAGTGGCCGACTACTATAGGCACTGCCAACAGTACTCATCGTGATAAAAACGGGGTGCTGGGCGTGGTAGGGAATGGGGTAAAGTGGTACTGATGTTGCCTCAAAAATTTTTTGTAGATTGCAACTTTGGTCGTTGGTTTTCCATAGGTTTTGACCACTCGGCTTGGTGTTTAAATCGTCAGTGTTTCATTCACCAGTCGAGGTAACGTCGACCTCCGCGGGACAGGGAAAGCATGAAAGGTTATGAGGCGCGTATTTCAAATGATTAAGCTCATTTCAGGTTTTTCATACAACAAATTGACACTTTCGTTTATGAGTGGACGAAAATTTAAGTCATATGCAAAGTCATTGGCGAAAGTGTTTTGAACCTCGAGAATTGCATGAACTCAACTTTGTCACTGACAACGAAGTGACTGCATATCTAGTAAATCATTCAATATTTACACTCCACTTATCCTTCAGATCCATATTCGTTGGTTTGTAAAATAGTTGAATTTAGTTTTGGTACAATGTCGAAACCCGTTTCGAGTGGCTCTAGCAAAAACGCAGTCTCCATTTGTCAACATCCCAAATCGATTTGTCCGCGTAAATCGAATTCCTGTACTGACAGTTGCCGATTAATATTTCCGAATGTGACCGGGTGTACTCGTTGATCATTAGCGGGGCCTGGATGCCTCGATGTTTTATCTTGGACTAACCCAATGTTGGACTAATTTTTATATGCACATCAGCTTGAAAACAAGCATAGTATCATCTTAACAACATTTCGGTGATATGTCACAGAAGCTGCGCGTAAAATGCAAGAACTACACCACCCTGCCGCCCAAGAAACTTGATTCAAGTGTGTTGTTTTGGGGATGGCACGAACTACGCAAAGTGATCACACAGAATTCGCGCCATTGATTCCGATTATAATGCACTTCACTTCGTTTCTCCGACCAACAAAAGGTCCGTCTGTGTCGGGCTCCAACTGGGAAGTGAGGGAGCACCAACCGATGCCAAAACCGAGGGTTTTTTTCTCGTAGTTATGCACCAAATCAGCTTTACGGCTTCTTTGTCCGTCCTATCCATCCCCAGCCATGCGTACAAAGCGTGTGTAAGTTTATGAAAGTGGTTATCACAAGGACAGAGCAAATATCAGTGCCCGACATATAATGACTCATCTGGTCACCGTTTGTTCAAAGTTACCACTAGACTTGAGCAACGCTTTAAAAACATCGATGAGCGAATACAGCAAGCTGTCAAGCTTGCTCAACACGGAAAGTTCAGTTCCCGTGAACTTAAAGAAGAGCACATAGACTTATGGAATAGTGCGGTCGATTTCTCCAGAGAAAGGCAGATGTCAGGGTGCCATAAGGGTTGCCGGTTGACGATTGTCATGACCATAACACTGGGAGACAGTAACGTTTCCAACTTTTACAACTAACTTTTGCATTTCGTGATCTTATCGCTTCCCAACACCTCTACCGGTTGTCATCATGGTCCCTAGCTAATTGCAATTGTGAACTACTTCTAAGTAGTAACCATATAGAGTGAAAGCATGCACAGACCCGTATGAGTCTTGCAAAAGTGCCTTTCAGATTTATGTGACAAAGTAAATACCGTATCGGGCCGCGTCGATTGCTAAGCGGACTAATGTGTTTTGAGTTAATTAGGCATCGTCGCGTGCCAAAGCGATATCTGGGCTCCAATCTGTGGGGGCGTACGCTGAGACAATAATGAAACTGCGTCGATCGAGTGACAACTGCTCACGCTGCACAAACCTCCAAGTCTCACCCTCGATAAACGATTCCCGAAAAAAAATCCAGTTAAGCAGCACAGCCCTAGCCTCGCGCTGAAAACCATGCTAAGATCAGAAAAAATAGATGCCTTCACCTCAGGATTCTCACAAAAGAGCGCGCGGATTGGATTGGAATGACTTTCAAAGGATGCACGTGGAATCTTGAATATAAACATTTTGTCAAATGCCAAAATAAACCTACTTCTTGGGGTCTCCAGGATTAAACACGCTTATTGTCCCATCCGCATCACTCATTATTTACTGACTGTGGGTGGTGAAAATGGGGAGCGAGGGCATAGAAAAGCATCAGCCGGTAGAAGAAAAATCCCGAAAGATTAAAATATTAGCCAAAGGCGGACTCAACAAGACTACTTTTAGACAGACCATGGAAAAATGGCTGACCGAATTTCCAAATGGGTATAAAAATGAGGAATACGAAAGTAGAGAAACCGCTGCCTACGTTAGACGATGACTTCGATTCGTCTGTGAAGGGTGAGCGATAGGTCGGACACATTGTTGTCTATTTTAAAATGTTTTGAACATCGGTGTGTTTTCTAGCTCAGGTTGGGAATTTTCGTGAATAAATGGGACCCAAACCCATTGAATAAGCGGTCACGGGTATGCAACGGGATTATCGACGATGTGATAGGTTTTAGCTTTGCTAGTATTCGCCCCTTAAAATACTGCATGTCTGCTGACGATGACCTGACGAGTATGAACCGCCAGCAAAACAAGGCCAGGGCAAAGAGTTCCGCTAACCTGAAGAGGCTTTCCACACGCGACGTATGAACCACTCACCAGGGCAACGACAAGCCTAAAAACTCAGATCTGTAGATCGCACTTGGATGCGCAAACTAATACAGGTTTATTCTTGGATAAAAGGTTTACACTGTAACGGCCGACTGAGAACTACTACGGCCCATAAAATAGACAATAATGTTCGAAGTTTTGTGTTTGCTGAGCTTGGAGTTTAGATCGCAAACGTTTCATCACCAGCCGAGGTGACATCATTAGTGCGTTCCGTTGTGTTCACTGTAAGGCCTCTCCATATTTGACGTTGACCCCAGAGTAATTCCGCCTTACAGGTTATTATGGCTTTGAACTTGAACTAACGGTGTTATTAAATTTAGGAACGTTACCAACTTTAGCAACGTCACCGACAACTGGATATGTGGCGGCAGCCCAAGGTACAACCAACGATTTGAATCCGATAAACCGATGACGATTTCATAATTATCAAACGCTCCGATATCAAAAGAACCGCGGACGGCAATCAATAACATTTTCGACAAAATCCAGTTCGCTATGAAGGTGGTCTAGTATCTAGTCCGTATGCGTAGGCCTAAGAACACTGAAGTTTCTAGAGTTCCGCTGATCGTTCCTCAAACCAGTACGTGCAGAACAGGAAGTTTCTCGTCGTTTTCCATCTTCAATGGGTTTGGGTCCCATTTTATTCACGAATATAACCACTGGTTTTTGAACCTCACCCCTGAACGGCAGCATCGGGATACTTCAGGTGTCCCAGAGGTTTGTCCCATTCGGCGCAGTACTTACCAGTTTTGGATATCCAATCAAGCAGGTGGTTTTTTTCATTTTGCTCTCATGCTCACACCGGAGGACTGAATTGGACCTCAACATAATGTAATGTACGTTTTATGCTCTTGTTGCTTTTTGCAGTTTTCATGCTAGTTTTATGCCTCAAACGCGAAAGACTTGAGCAGATAGTTCTGAACTAAATATAAGGCATAAAATCCCAACATTGATTCAGGCAAATATACAAAAACAATTCTACTCATCATCTCTAACCAGTAGATGCTCTAAGGGAACAGTGTGCTCCGAGGTAGTAACTTACTGGTGGACATGCCTACCACAGGCATCACCAAAAGCAAAGAGTTCGGAAACAGCGCTCGACTCCATCACGAATATATTACTAACAGAAAAGTAACAAATTTAAGCTGAACTACCGTCCCCACCTGTCCTGCGGATTACTATCGAAAGTGCCATGAAACGGCAGCTTCTTTGTAAGTGATCCATTGATTTATAGTCGATCTTTGACAAATGTAGGTAGATGACCCAGTTTTGTAATGGTCGAACAAGGGATTAATGCGTACACAAGGACATCGTGTTTCGAATTCACTCGTAGGATTAGCTGTGACTACCCGCTTGTCAAAATATACCCCCTTCATCTAAGGCCTTCGGGACCCAGAAGGAATTTAGTGACAGATGAACCAACCATGGCAAACGCGTTTTTTGACATAAGGGTAAAACATCCACGTCTTCAAGCTTCTCATCAAAGTGTACTGAGAATTATTTCAATACATCTGGCCATCTACTTCAAGTAAAAGTGCTACAGAGGTCCAACCCAGATAAAAGCCACTCTTGTGTGAATTTTGGCAGTGAATGACTGTGAGAACGACCTCAAATTCGACCATTCACACAGTACAACTAAGAAACTGAAGACGCGTTAGATTCCAGTAACTGATGAAAGTAACTGATTCATTACTACCAGAGTGCATCCTGACTTAGTGTCATAGCTTACCTGCCAAAACAGCTTTGCGCAGTTACTTTCCCACTGCAAAGATCCCGTCTTCTTTTGTCGGTCAGTGTGTGCAAACCACCAAAATCCGATCCTAAAGACCACTGTCTAAAGCAACACTTGAGTCTTGAGGCCCAAATGCTCCGCCCTAACAGGAAGCTATTGCAACAAATGAGAGCGGTGAGAAATAAGTTATCATCCAATATAATTTCTTCTAAATGGTTGTAAGCACGAAATACTTAAGGGTTTCACTCGATGATGAACAGCTTTCAGACCAAAAAATGTCTCCTCATTCCGCCTGATTCGTTGGATGCCTGGGGAGAGGGGGGGACGAATTCAAACCGACGGCGGAATTCCAAATCCCGTTGCAAGGGGAACTATACTATGTGCACAAACTCTAACAAGGTATTGCATGACAAACTTGAGGTTGCTTCTTTATGGATGCTTGCAAGAAGTCTGCGTGTCAGATTAGCCCATCCAGTGCCCTGGGGATCAGATTTTTTGGTCGGAAGCTTTAAGTAAGGTTGCCAAACTAAATCCTTCTGCAGTAGGAACGACTTCGAGGTATCGCTGGCTTAAATATTTTCGATACCCGACAGAAAGTATGTACAGATGAGACCAACAGTCTGAACTCCGTGTCCGAATGAGGATTTGGTAAGCAAGCAACCCTTAAAGTACCAAATGTCAGTCTGATTCTCAAAAACCATCCCATTTGCTGTTCCTGAATAATCAGCCTCCCTGTCTTCGTCAGTACGTGTCGAAAATATATTCCTGCGTGTGTTTTGCAGCAAGAATTCTCATCATTTCTGTAGATCAACAAGATGACCAATTAACACTCGTCTTCATAAATTTGCCCCTATTATTTTCGCATCCCTTGGTCACCCGAAGGTTTGTCTACATTCATCAAAATGTTTGAAACAGCCCATCGGGTACCGGTATCTTCAGCACTATAAGATAGGAAGAGTGTACTGGGCACTCTGGATGTCTAGCCGCATCCGAAGAGCGCATAAACCAAGCAATAAGACACCTGGCTTCAGTGGATTACGTGATCTGAGACCTTAACTGACCAAAGGTTTGAGAAATGACCGGGAGAAGTGGTGGATAGGAAAGTGTACGGAAACGGAAAAGGCTGCCACTATCGAAAATGGTCACAACATTCACCGACCGATGAGGAATACTGGATCATAGAAGCCGAGTGTAATCGAAGTGATTAGGGAATCCGAGGGCACACTGACTCGTTCTCGGGAGCGTCAGCTGGCGCGTTAGGCAGGACACTTTAGGAAGCAGCCTAGTTGACCCAAAGCCACAACGGGTCTTCCACTTATGTCTGCAAGTTAACCAATGTAGGTAGACACCAGCCCTCCACCCGAAACGGAAGTGATCAGGGAGATAGGTTTCCTTAATATGTATAGGCCAGCTGGACTAGATGGACTGTGGTCATCCTTCTTCACCGATGGTGACGAAGTGTTAACATCGGAGTTAACAAAACTCTTGGAATAAATGTGAAATAGGAAAAGATTCCTAAGGACTGGCGTGAATCAGTGACTATACCGACTTACAAGAAACGTGATAGATCCTCATGTGAAAACCACAGAGGATTCAGTTTTGTAAGCATCGCATCCAAACCGCTTATCGGCATTATTCGCCTTCGATTGTCCGGCCCTCTTGAAAGATGTATGCATAGGAATCAAGTCGGTTTTCTTCCTGTGCTGGTTGTATTGACCAAAGTTCCCCTTTGCGACAGATCCTAGAACATAGTTACATGTTCCGTAGACCCAAGATTTCTGCCTTTCTTGATTTGAAAACGGTGTTCGACTCAGTCGACCTTGTATTTCTTCGTCGCAGTCTCTTATTGAACTGTGTGTCTTAGAAATTCATTTCACGCATCCAATCTCTATATGGGAATCGCCAAAGCCGAGTTGGCGCTTACGGCTATGCTTAACTCGAATTCTTCAAGACAAGTGCTGCTCGCCAGAGTTTCCGCCTTCCGCCTTTTCCTTTTAACTTTGTCATTGAAATGGTTATGGAGATAAACCAACCCTCATGTGAGAAAAGCCGCATTGATATTTTCTCAGATAGGAATCTGTCTGATTTGGAATGCACAGACGATGTTATGCTATTGAATGAAGATTCAAGCAGGTTGTAGGTTTTTCTTGATCGTTTGAACAATCGTGTGATTGTTTAGAATGCGTTTTGCATCTTCGAATTGTAAAATACTACGCAGGACTGGATTGGCTTAAGGCTGAAACTTTTTCCTGCAGGGGAGGATGAGGTAGACAGATATAGTTACTTGGTTGGTTGCATCTCACCCGGTGGTCGTATATCAGATGAAGTTTCTTCGCGCATTCGGAAGGTCGGACCAGTATTTGCTAATTTGAGGCATTTATGACGTCGGAGTGACATTTGGTTATCGGCCGAGTGTACACGACAGTAATGAGATCGGAATTGTTCCGCGGCTCCGAGACATGGCCATTGAAAGCAGAAGATATTCGAAAACCTTCTGTGTTTGAACACCTTTGTCATCATTGGTGAAGTGTGGTAGAAAACTTTCGCGAATAACTCAGAATTTAGGCTTAAGGTACTGGGTTTTAAAGTCCAGTTTCTGTAACAACTTTTGAATCCGAATAGGTTGAACTGACTGGAACATGTTTTGCGTGTGCCCACAGAACGCTTGCCTCTTTGTATACTGCCCTTTGACGCAAGTATTGGTTGGAAGATGGTTCAGGGTGGCCAATCGATGACATGAGTAAAAATTATTAAAACTTAAAAAACAGTAAATTGTTTCGTGCAGGTGCGGTTAGACTACCGCGTTGGGATCCACGGGACCCCCCGAAGCAATGGTTGCAGGCAATAAGTGATATGGCTGGGTGTCGCCTTTAGTGGCGTTCTTGCATCCAAAAACTTTATTCTTCTGCACGGTTCGTCAACCTGCTATTTAGCAGTCCATCTTTTATTCTCCGTTCATTTTCTGTTTGAGAAAATGAGGGTGTGAGGTGGTGACCACAATCAGAGCACGTTGGTGCAAGGTTAATGGTTGACTAAACTGAACTGAAATGAACTGAACTGAACTGAACTGAACTGAACTGAACTGAACTGAAGTGAACTAACACTCAGATCGTCCTACTGTCTTGTGGGTTAGACCGTTTGGTCAAAAGCTCAGGGCATGGTCCCCCTAAGTCAGTCTTCTACTTCGGTTTGGGCAACTGGGTTCTATCAAGCCCGCAGAAGCCTCTTGGATCCCGATGGATCGCCGATGACGTGGAGCGAAGGGTGGAAGAGCTAGCGTGTGTGGTGCGCTCCTTTCTCTTTCACCTTTCTCGTCCATTGCCTTCGTCCCTCACAGTGGATCCGATGGCACATGATTTTGTGCGCACAATTATGTGAAATGACGGTAACCTTAAAGACGATCTACCTAATTATAATATTCGAACCTGAGAACAAGGATTGATGTTCACCTGCAATGTCTTACTTGCGTGTATCCTAGGTAGATCTACTGTCGAATCCACCTAATTGATGTTTAACTTTAACTGTTCCGCCCAAGGTTCACCACTAAATTTGGTCTCCACTGCTGTTTGATTGGTTCATGTACAGTTGATTTGCATGAAACGACAGTAGTCTCAGCCATATGGGAAAATATACGACTACTGGCAACCTCGAAATGTCCTCTGTTTCTGTACTTTTGAAAATCCAACGCTACTCGTGGCCTTTCCTACTACTTCGTCACCGTGGCCCCCATTAACTGAGACTTTAAAGCAAGTCAAATTGCATAATTTGTTTGGGCGAGAAAAGCTGATTAAGTGGAAGACTAGTGCTCGAATGACCACGTTTTAATCCAAAAATGCGTATACGCTAGCGTACTGGCCACGACGAGGAATGAAGTCCGGGAATGCCGAACAGCGGTCATTGAGAATGTGAACTGCATTGTCCAAAAGCGTATAAGAATTGTTCCGGCCGATTGTGAGAACAATTCGAATATGTCATTTGCATTTAAATTGATCAAAAATAGGTCAGATGACAAAATGTGATAACAACTCGTGGCCGAATCAACCGTGCACCGTTTGGCAGTCAATCAACCAGTTTAGACGTTTAACTGATTAAGGCAACTCAGATTGTCTCTCGCACGAACACCTCGTGACCTCAGTACGGGTTGACAGATGTGTTTTGAAGACTTCGCTTAGCGTGGTTGAAAGTTTTCATATTTTTACCAATCACTGATGTGCCTCCAACAATCCAAAGTGCAATGCTAGTAACCTATTATTAATATTGACAACTGGTACAACAGTGTACGCGGGGACTAGCTGCCAGAAATCGTGGGACCACGCGACTAAGCAGTTTAATGTCAGCATGACAAATTCGAACTGAAGTCATTCGGTAATTCGTCTGTATGTGCGCTCATGGACATCGCTTGTTTGTCTTTCACTCCGAATAAAAGAGCTGGAATCACTTTGTTTTGCGTGACGTTTCGGCCTCAAAAGTGCGGTTGATATGCGTGTCACCTTTGGCCAATTAAGAGCAAGTAATAGAGTTAAACAAACGATTTCGAAAGTTTCGGTACCAGTGATGCATATGCCATACTGTAGTTGTTCATATCTGAAAACTACTCATTGGTCTTGCTCCAGCAATCTAGTGCAAAAGACACATTGATGGTAAACAAGCAAAAATAGCTTAGCTGAAAATCCATTGGAGCATCGATTTCTCCTACGCACCCGGAAGTCTAATGGCATTTGCTGCTTACGTACACAGTACCATACCTTTTAATGTTTACATCATTCGGGGTAATGAGGCTTAGTGACATATGAAGTATTCTCTACATTTTTAAAACTAAGTAAGTTACGAGCTTTTCGCGATCGTACGAATGACGGTGCAGATATATTTGGGATGCATTCATTTACTTCAAAATGTACGTCGCTGTTAGAGGGATGAATTGGCCCGAATTCGAATCGTGTTACTGTAAGTAGATAGATAGATAAATAAATAAATAGATGGGCAGTTAGATATACGGAAAACCACCAGTTAATGCTTCCGCATTTTTTTCGTCATGGATTTGCCACCTACACTCTACATCAAACCATTATCAGCCTCAAAGAACATTGTACTACGACGCAGTCGTTCTTTGGGCGTGTACAAAACGTTCGCCAAGATGTCTTTTTTTATAATTTTTTTGCTCATCATTTACGAAAGCTTTTTTCCCCAGTGGATTTATCACATCTGAAAGTTGAAATGTGGGGACTTCGCGCAAACCCGGCACTAATGTGCACTTATCATCGCCGTTCGTTTGAAGATTTTTGTCTTCCTAGGTTTGTGCATGTGTGTGTGTGCATATGTGTGTGTGTTTGTCCGTCTCTCCATTTCGGTTTGCTAGCGTAACTAACTGTTCTTGTCTGAAAAACCCATACAAGAGCCGAAACGCTTTCTGCCGTTGTTCACTCCAGTGTAACTATGACAGACTTAAACCGCTCATGTTTGCACAAACCGAGAATTTGCTCAGTTTACCCTGGGTCTAACCGCAATGCAGACCACGGGGATTTGTCTTCCTCTAGCCCCATCCGGCTTGATCGGATTGATTCCCGAAACTCGAAAAGATAATTTGACCGAATTTCTTTTCATTGTGGGTATGTGTGTCACGGATGAGTTACGACCTACAAATGTGCAAATATTTCCTCGAATTTCCGTCGAAAATTCCGCTGGTAATTTGACTCATTTCTACCGGGAGATAGAAAAATACGCGGGCCGTAAAGAAATTTGTCACTTCTTTGACTGAACACCCGGCGTGGCGCGAACAAATGGGTCGGAAAGTTTGAGTCTAGAGGTTAGAGTAGCAAACATCAAACAAGCCGCTCGTGTTCTTGGCACATTTTCTGACCGAGAACGAAAACAAAACGACAACAAAGGTGAGAATCTCAGTTGGCAGCCACGCAAAGAAGAGTGCACGAGGATCCAGCAAAATGGTTCTCAGCCGGTAGAATGTGAATGAAGAGAGTGGAACAGGTGGCAAGTTTTATTCCATGAAACTACTTTCCATATACACTTACGCAGACCTTGAGAACTAGGGCTTTTCCTTGAAAATTCCTACTGAGCACATTGAGAAAACAAGTTGGCGAACAAGCTCATTTTCAGTGATCCGTACTCATGCCATTACATCAATACATTTTTGGAAATATTTTCTTTAGAAAGGATTGAACTAGTCAGATAAAAATATGAATGGGGAGGGAATTTGTGGTGTTGCATGCATAACCTAAATACACAAGAACGTGTTGTGTAAATTGTTTTGTTGTCTAGGGTTTGCATTGGGACGGAGGCTGGGCCAGGGGAGCTGAAGCGTGACAGCAAATTGTTTTTGAGAGCACAGTGGAGAATTGTGAAGACGGATAGCGACAGCTTCCGCAGTGCTCAAGAGGCGACACTTTGCCAACCTAGATTGTAGACCTCTGACCTTATACAGGGTCCGGAAAGCTTGCGTCACATTCACGGTGTGGCTTTCTCACCAGGGCACTTGAAGATTTGCGATTTTGTCAGCCACCGGGAACCGCTTAAAGATCAGCTGGTGACTTCACTCAGTCGGTGCAGAGAGAGCTAAGTCCCGTTATTTTTACCATTGCACTGTTTTTGATAACGGGCTTATGAATTAAAATGGTTAGAATGATACTTTGTACTCGTGAGAATCGAAACCAGGCCACCGAATCCACTTGAATGCTCGTCGGTCGTTCAACTGGTCGGTCAATCTGTAACCTTATTCCAACGGATTCGGTCTGTGCAGATGACCTTTGACCTAGGATACTTTAGAACATTTGATATTCTTGTACATCGACAACTAACGGTCGTGGATTCGATAGGGTTTATAGTCCACACAAATGATCTATCATTCTTTTACACTGAATTGGATGACCATATCAAATCGCAATATTTACTGGACTCTCATTTGCGGGCCGTTGTAATTGTCATAATCCGGTCACACTATTTTCATGTTCGGATTTTTGTACTCACGATCTGCGGCCGAAACTGGGCCCCCCTCACGAGCCACCATCAGTAACAACTAGTCGGTAATTTCTCAGATCAGTCCGACATTTTTCTCTACTCATTCGTCTGTCGGAATCGAATCACAAGGTGCAACAATGTGCCTCGCCATTCTTTGATTTTGTTCATCTTTTCTCTTCGTTTCCGGTAGAAACTAATCGGGCCGGGTCAGTCGATTGACCATGCAGAGTGCGATCGAGAGGCTAGATAGCTACCGTTTAACGTTGTTATGACTAACCGGATAGCGGCCTGTTCTATCTTGGCTAGTGGTGTGGACTTTTGAGATGCAAACAGCATGACTGGATTTCCCTATCTTGTTCAAAAGGCCAGTTAAATAAGAAACTATATGAGTGACTGACATGGGTCAATAAGAGACGGGGAGGGGGGTTCGCACGAGCGTGTTTGGCTCGACGTGCCCGACTGGTAATCAGACAGCGTGGGCACTTCCTGCCACGATCGTGACTTTGCATATGCGTGTGTGCATGTTCGTTTTCCTACTACATTCATCACAGAGACAGAGAAAAAACATGGCTCCAGACTGGAACGAATACAAACTCAAATAAACTAGGGTAGACTTGCTCGTGGCGCTGGGTAATGTCACGCGTATGTGACTAGCCCCCAGATCGTCACATTTAGATCTTTTTTCCATCTGGTCCGACTGTGACGAGTTTCCCATCTTATCCCAAGTTTTAAGGCTATTTTATCGACCTTTCCGTCCGAAATACTCGCAAATCTAGCCCCCGTCTACCACGCGGATAAAGCGATGTCGCCTATGACGTACAACGAATTACTGCACCAGACTATTGTCAACTTTCGGTGCATAGAAATATGCACTGAGTAACACTTCATCATCACTAGATGTACTTCATTGGCCAAGCGGAGGCGAGGGCGAGAGACGCGGCCAACTAAAGTTTTTTAATCGAGAAAATCCGTGCCACGATGGTAGTCGCCTGATCACGGTCGCCATGTGAAAATCCTAGATGGAAATGCGAGATACAATCAAGAATTCGTCACTATGCAGTTACAAGAGTCCAAAACAAAACTTTTTACGCACACATCAATGCGCAGAACCGGTTCATACACAGGACTCCTAGTCAATGGTCCACTGGTTCCTAAGCGGTACAACTGTCAACGAATCTTAACTAACACTTAGGGGATTGAAAATCTTGACTCAAAATTGTTTGCTAGCTACTAGGACTATTTTCCTTCATGCACTTCGATTTTATTTTGTCAATCTCTCGAGGTCATTAATGAACAAGGTGCATTCACTGATAAATCCTGATCTTGTCATTTTCCAAAATAAGGTACACCTCCTAACCTGTGTGTGTGTGTGTGTGTGTGTGGCTGGATTGAGAAGCTGTAAAACTCCCCTATTTAACCCGAACGCAACAATTGCTGATACCGTTTTGTAGGTGCACCAGACCTGCGCATAGCTGCGTACCGGCCGTTGGATCGTGTGCCGCTCTACCTATGTTGGTGCTGCTGGCCGGGCGAAATTAACAAACTGGCTAATTGGTTGCGTTTACGATGTCGAAGAGCGGACACGGGAGATGAGCTACGCAAACAAGTGTGTGTACTTTGAATGGGGCCACTCACGTTCGCGTCACATGACTTTCGAACCATGTGGCCCTATGTGTGTGTGTGTGTGTCGTGTCGTGTCGTGTACGTCAGCTGTAGCAAAGGCTAGGAATGTGGGCGGACAAGTTGTTGTACTGGGGGAATAGTGGGAATGAATGGTGGTGGCTGGTCGGGAAATACACGAAATTTTACGTTTTCTTTTTCACTATCTTTACTCGTGTGCCAATTTCGCCGCCGAAAACAGGCATGGTTCAGATAATTAATTTCAAAATAATTGATTGATGACTTCCGTAACAGCTGGCTTCCTTTTTCATCTTGAAATTAACGTAAGGGGGACGGATCTGTGCTGAGTTTTATGCTTGATACAACTCTCCACTTAACTGACCGCTCATAATTACACCCGCCAGATGAAAGTCCATGCACGTCACGTGATCAGAAATAGGTAAATTCGTCAATCTGAAATTTACTACTTTTGAACGAAACACAACAGATGGCAAAGGTCAATAGATTGTTGATAGTCAACCCGACTAACCCAGGCCATTCGCATCCTATTTTGTGCGAGATGGATGTGCATGCGGGTACTTTCTACCCCAAATGCAATACACCAATATAATAGTACTCCCACGATCTCGCAATGGTAATTTGAGCGGAGTTTTCTCGAGATGAATAATTTCACGTAACTTTAATTCTCTCGATTCTCAAGGTCGTCAGTTCGACGTCGGCGAGTGGCATCGATTTCTAAATGCGCAGTACACAGATGGCATTTCCGTTCTACATTGCAAATAGTTTATTGCAATTTCTATTATGATCCAAATATAAGGGGAGCCACCACGACAAGTAGATCAATAAAAATTGAACCCTTATCTTCGTAGCCAAGGGCGATCACTACAGGTCAAACAACAACAATATTCGTGCGGAATCTTCCAGATTCCAAATATTGTCTGCACCGTGTACAACCAATCTTAGAACATTTTGTATCTAAGCGATGACACAAAGGGTCACGCTCGCACAGGCAAACATTCACACAGAAAACTAAAACAGGCCGACACACGGATCACAACGGACATATCTACGCATGATCCTGGACTGGTCATACCAACTAGGATAGGATTAGGAGATCGGGGGCCCATCGAACAAACCCTAAAGTTCCAGCGTAGCAGAAACTTCGAGAAATATCAAAAGGCGACAGAGGTTCGAGCTAATCCAAAAGAAAATTTATAAACGTGACGTGTTTATCATCCAGATGACCAGTACGCTTACAGTACAATCAGATGGTTAAACAGCTAGAAAATATCCGGGGGTATTAGGAAGGTGCATCATATAGGAGACTGACAGACCTGGTGGAGTAATCCTCAAGAGTGACATACAGTAATGCAAAAAGGAATGTAGCGTGGAAAGCAAATGTGACCCGGTTAGAAAAGAGCAAATTGCCGAAGGGTGTTCATAGGTCCGTGTTGGAAACACTCCCTCACTTTACCGGGAGCACAACAAAATACTGCGATTTCAAGAAGACCACTTTTTATTAGATGTAATCTGTCCAAAGGATTGATAACCGAAACTGAGAGGAATCGAACTCGGTACCTTCGCGCGGAAATGCCACAGCATTTCCACTCATTCGACACAAGTTAACGCTTATTCACGTCACCTTTTCTAATCAAATTATCTCGATCACAGATATTTTCGTGGATCTTTGCAAGATGCTAACTGATGTAGTCTTACTTGATAGAAATGCGGATTTTGTACAAATCAGCATAGTTGGATTTTAGGCAATAATCCTGGGAAGAAGAATTCCATAACCACAACGACTGAACCAGATGCAGGTTAATCTTTTGTAAGTTGCGTGTCTCGCATGAGGAAGGAAGAAAAAATTTCCCACCAATCTGTAAGCAAAACATACTACTTACAACAAAAATCCATACTTCGGGATCTCGTGACCTCATCGTTGAGGTTAATTTTGCCTAACCGACCAATCACTGTGCAGTTCCCAAGTGTATTTGTCAACCATGCAATATCCCATTGATTTAAATCGGCTGCCAAGTTCCAGGTCGAAAACACCGAGTATCAAATACACGAAGCCCTTGAAACTCGACAGGGAGTCCGAAGTCAGAAAGCAACTTGGACTTGGGAAGCCTAAGTCAAAAACGAAACCAACGAATAGCGGAAGATATTGGAAACACTGAAGGGGTGCGATTAGTTGATCCACAAATTATGCCTGACATGGCTCCACCCATTCAGCTATCGTCGAACCGTTTCACGGATTTGCTGACACTTTCATTTGGTTTCCATTCAATTGTTAATCTCGATATTGCATACTTGCGTGACTGTGAAGTTTGGAGGGGGAATGCTTGCGTCCTGCGGTTAGAGTTTTACGAACGTCCCATTCAATCGGAACAAGGGAGACTCACCATTTCATAGTTTTGTAATCGCCAATTTCAGCATTTTCCAGTTTCTTGAATCGGGGATGCGCAATCTCCAGGTCTGGAACGTGGGCATACTCCTTTCCTCTCTGTCCACTCCCTCTCTTTTCCCTCAGACGATATTTTTCAGATTTAGACTTCACGTTCATGCGCATTTAATTCTGCTTCATACGAGCATCGGCATTTGACAGATGAACGCGACTATCATATTCTACATGTTAGCATTTGAATTGTATAATGTTAGTGTTTGTGTGTTCGAGATGTGTGTTTATTGCATCATTGCAAGCAAACTTTGCGTCGTGCCAAAGGATGTTTGAAGCAGCGAAGAAGAACTGATCACAAATGCTTAAAAACTACTTCAGTCACGCACGATTCGGAATGTGTTAGTTACCAGTATTGTGCTTTTCCAATGCTGATCGAACTCTGAACTTGTGATCCCCAGTTTTACGGTCAATAAGAGACAGACAGCCTACATCCGCATTGTAGAAATTGTACCTCAGCGATAGGCAAACTGTAGCTTGTGAAAAAATCGATCGCTATGGCTTCGCTACACCATTCGGTCCCACGCATAAAGCAAAATATTTTCGTGTAGATTTTGACCTTGGCAATATGCGGACCACATCAGTACTTCGAAAACACGAAAACGCTATCACAATTGGGTAGAATATGAGTTAAAAATTATCGGACTGATTTCCTGTAAGTGATTTTCATATGACCACCCATTTGCATTACTGGCTGTGTTTATCACACCATTTTCACGGTATACGTTTCATAACCACCGCCTACGTCACTTAGACTAGCGAGGTGACCACGCTTGGTCATCGACGAGGCATAAAAAACTAGCTGGTATTAGAGATGCTGTTGTTCTGACCACAAGTTATTCCACTGATAGGTTCAAAATTTCCAGCCACACGAGTGGAACATTTTCCGGCGTCTGATTGGATAGGATTTTACTGGATTTTCCATGTCACATAAGCAACGACTTCTAACACACGGTGCCACATTTGGAGAATTTGGTATAACTGTACAACTTCTCATCCTATTCTTGAATCAAACGCTGCTCCGCTTGAAGCGAGCGGAAATGGCTGACCTAACTTTTATTTCCCTCATAGCTCCGTGTTACGAATGCGGTTGGAGACCATATACTCTAATCCTCCATTGTTTTTCCTCCAACGAAATTTCCTTTGTTCATTCAGCCTGCCTTTTGCTTTCACTGTCTTCATTTTGAGCATCACGCAATAATCAACCCAAATCTGGTTTTGTTGTCTTACTGCTTCATATTTGCTGCCGTTCCTCTGACGAATTCAATCAACCCTTGATTTCTCGAAATCATTTAGTCTTTTGCAGTACACTATGGTGGATACCGACTTCTACACCGTAGCTCCATGTACACACAAAAATGATGTGACTTCCTAGTGGCATGGTAACATTTCGAGATCTTACAGTTGAAAATTTTTCAGTTTATTTCCAAATTGTGATTCTAAAATTTTGTTTTACTGGGTCACAGTCAGAACATGAATTGTTTTCCCGAGGCTTTCTCTGGGTTAGTTCGTCCATTGCCCTTACAGTGGCCATGACCACGGACTCTGTCTGGCATGCGATGGACATGACATCCGCCTACTAGAACATACAGATTTCCGAGTCCTTTAGAACCAGACAAGTTGGCTGATTCATATGGAAGGAAACAAAGTCTATTCCCTTTGGGGGGGTTGTTGTACTTGACGTTCCTCTTTGCTACCCAAACTGCCGCCTGCTTCGTACCCCAGGAAACTCAGGTAACGAAGCACGTTTTTACAGATAAATCATTTCGTTTTTAGAATCTAAAGAAAATGGATCAGAGCTCTAAATGGGGCGAACGAGCACGTGTAACTTTGTTAAATGGGTTTGGCGACCTATAGGAATGTACGGATAATGACCATGTATGAGAGAAAAGTTAAATCTGTCTATAAGCTATCACCTACATCGGTTCACAATCGAGCTTCAAAAATTCCTCAGTGTTAATGAGATATCTCACTCTCATAAAACTAAAAGGTCGTTCTGTTTCCTCGAAGTAGCGTAGCTGTTCCCGGCTAAGATACAGCCGTTTTGTCGGAAGGAAGTACTTCCTACTGCAAAGTTTGATGACGCTGATCAAGTTGCATAGTAGTCCCACGAGCAAGTTTTTAAAAGACCGCAAGCAAGCCCAAATTTGAAGAATTATTGCGTACCTTCAAATAGAAACCAAAACCGATACTTTTGTACGGCCAGACGAGGAGTCTCTACGCGATTTCTTCTCACTGGTTCAGCGCTCATACATCCACTTTGAGGTTAGTGTTGGTGATACGATCAGGTGTCTACTGCCCGTCATCGTGTCACGAGGTCATCAGTTGTAGACTCTGTCCTATGACCGATTGCTAAGGGGAGGTTGGGCTAACGAAATGTCCATGCACCGGTTTAGGGGAGCAAAGTCTAGGGAGATTCATAATATCCTCGCGAGGAAACGTGATTTATCAAAGTCAAGACGATTCAGTAGTTTTTCTTAGGTTTTCGCTCAAAAGTTATTAGAATTCTGAAAAAGAGCGCTAATGTCGCGTACGGTTTTCGTGTGACTTGGGCCCACGATTGAGTGCTGTAAATCAATCGAAGATTGGCAAGGAAGACCCATGAAGTGGTAAAAAACTATACAGCTTATTCATAATACCGAAACCAGGAACGATGTCTGTCCATGTGATCGATCGATTGCACTTAGGTCTGATACGTGGATTATCACAATACCATTCTTATTTTGTTGTCCAGAAATCAATAATCGTTCCTGTTGATGAAGAATGACTGGGGAAATCGACCAAAATGAACAAGGTTGCGTCGTCGGTTGTGTTGCTCTATTTTTGTGCATGAAACTTTGGCACATCAGTAGAATGTTCCGTTAATGTCTTACTGGTGGTCACGAAAAAAATAAGACAAAAAGTAGTATCTTTGGGCAACCACAAAACCGTTATTCTTCAGGATTGCAAATTATTCGAAACGCGATTAGATGGAATTCGTTAAAGTCTAGACTGGAAAGAACCCTAATCCCTGATCCCGAGGGACTTCGGATGCAAATGTGTATTCTGGTTTGATTTTGACAGGCGTCACCGGAGCTGCTTGCTTAAATGTTTCTCTCTTTCTATATATATATATATATATATATATATATATATATATATAATGTTTGTTCCTATGCATTTCTGTCTGCTTGTCTACTTGCTTGTCTGTTTCTTTACGTGTCTGTCAAGAGATGTTCGTAAAGAAGCCATACTAAGGTTAGTAATATGATCAGCCTTGTGAATCAATACCATGATGTTTCATCGAAAATGTCGTGTGTTCTAGCCATCCCACCGCTGATCGCTTTCCTTGTCGATAGGCTTTCTACGACCGCAGCCCATTTTTATCAATTTTATTCTACTTTGATGTAAGTCACAATAAATGAATTGCAAATAAAATCGATATCCAAATTAACGGATTATGCAAATGTAACTGGTCGCGTGTTGTTGTCATCAAATTAACCAGTAACTTTACTCGTTCGAAAAATGTACCAGGTTGACTGATACACCGTTTTTAGTCCAACAAATGCAATTTTGTTGATCCTACCATTGATCTCCAATCAACGAGTTTTAAGTTTTCATCAATCTCATCACCACTATCTGTTTAAAACCGGAAAAGTGAAATAGAAAACGGATTAACAGCAGAAAAGTAATCTAATTGAAAATTTGTATTTAGGTGAAGGACGATCACTAACTATTGTTCTTGGTCATGCTACTCGAGGTCTCAAGCTATCATCTAGGCTGACCCGGTGAACGTCAACCCGGTGGTCTAACTCTTGTCAATCGACGATGACACTGAAGTTACCAGTTATTACGGCAGCTTATTCGCATTTGAAGCTTCCTCTAACATAACGATCCGTAATATTCGGTACATTGCGTCTAAATTCGACGTTGTGGATGCACTTTTGGCGTTACTTTAGAGCGACGATAAAACAAAATGGACACGGAAACATCTCACAGATTGCGATCGTATCATCTGCAAGAGCCTTGCAAGCAGGCTGATCTAACAGCAACAGTGTACTTGGTGTCTTTGTAGCACCAGTGGGGGCAACCTGCTTGCCGCGCGTTCGAGTTCAGATAAGTTTACGCATCTGAGCACGTGATCACGCAGCTGATTAGTCATCGTGAACTTGTTAAAAACAGGTAGACAAGCCACAGGGGGTTTTCAGAGGCGTTGAGATCGAGGCTAAAAGCAAGACGAAAGTCGGTTGATCGCAGTTGTGGATTATCACTTCGTGTGTTCACGTGATGTTTAGCAGGTGAAGTAGGTCGGACGAGATAATGCGAGAGAGGAGAATAAAGAGGTCAGAGTGATTTTCTACACAGATTAGTTCTATTTTCTGAAAATGGCCGATTCATCTGCCTACAGCACAAATTACGTAGGCTTGCTAACATGTAAAGAAGAGGGGCAGTGTGCATTTTTCAAACCAGGATTGTGTGATTATATTTGCTAATAAAATCAGACGGAGTGGGTGGATTTCCCTCCCCTCTTCGCCCTTGTAATGTGTCAGTAGGCGAACGACAAAAGATCCCAATTAGGCTGGGACACCTCTCGGAACACAGATCCTGATAGGCATGAATTCTAATCGGGCCATTGATAAAATTGTTTGTCCCAAGAGTTGTAAGGGCTAATTGATGAAATACCACAGTGACTGTTTCGTGCCCATCACATTTCGTACTCGCTGGTCTGTGTTCCTGCGAAACAATCACCCCCAGAATGTGCGTTTTCTCGTTCACCGAAACATGTTATTTAAGTTGCCGTAACTTGTGGCACAGATTCATTTCAGTCCCACGACAATGTGTGGGGTTAGCATGGATATGTGACCTTATCTTTTCCACAGGGATTTTGTCAATTGCAAACAAGTTATAATGGAACGAAACAACCCAATCGGTAAATATCTTATTGGGAACTAAGATTCGGTTGAAGTCATCTTAGCAGCTTCAATCCCGAAGATACCGATTTATAAATTGTGCCTTATTGGAGGTCACCTGCGACATATGATCCTGTAGAGCTAAGCACTGTTTTTTTTCCGCCTGGGTCATGTTGTCCCCTTGGGTATTTTGCCAGTTGATGAGACAGGGTCCTGATAATTTCTTCCATTTACATCAACTAACGGGTGACACTGCGCGTACATAGGTTACGTTTGCAAACGCTCGAGTGTGTGCTTGCCGACGCATGTAACTACATTCATCATGACCACAACCAGTCGCATGTTGACTCACTGACATGACGGAACTCCATCGAGAAGAAGTGAAAATCAACCAGTCCGAAAATTGGTCGAATTCGGATGAAGTTTATCGGTAGGAATGAACATTGGAGTGGGCAATGACTGTCACCATTGATGACAATATTTGATTGCCTTCTTCAAATATATGATGAAATGGTTTAGGAATAGTCGTTTATCACGGGCACATTTCATTGCATTTGTTTGATGCTTGATTAACAGCCTTTCGCATCAAAACCTTGGCGCAAATACCTCAAATCACCCGGTCTATCTCACACTCAGGAAGCACCAAATACCACTTCCACCGTCGTTAGAGCTCACTAATGATGTCTGCCCACCATCTCATCTAAGGCTTGGACGCAAGATTTCCAGCTAGGAAGTCTGTTTTCTACTCAGACACCAATTTCCATCTAGGCTACTCAGAATCGTCAAGTTAAGTTTGTTCAGAAGGTGCTCTAAACGGGAACCAGCTGTGCGCGACATCTTCGAAAGAAGACAGGGTAGTTTTTTCGTTAATTTCAGTTAACTGTCCCCCATCAAATCAAGTCTTCTCTATAGGATGATCCAAAGTTCCCATTAGCCCGCTTCAAGTTCGATACTCCAAGGTATATATATATACATGCGTATATTCTGGGGCATTTCGCCCTCGTTCCGAAGGTTGGCTCAGCCCAACTGACAAACAATTATCAACGAATCACAGTTGTGTCATTCTTCTGTGGACTCCTCGACGAACAGCTCCCATGCACACTCCTGATCCTACAGATTCCATTCTGCTGAGAAATATCAATCAATTCCGAGTGTACAAGTATGTGGATGTTTGGACAACAGAGCATCGGGTACGCATACCTGACGAGCGACAATAACCGCGAAACCGGTCGTGTGCTCCCGGGCAAATTTTGTTCACGCATCCAGATACTACTTCCTGGTTCTATATATATATATATATATATACTTTTTACACTGGCAATAGCAACGAGATCGCGCTTGGTTAAATCACCATGCCTTATTAAAGCGGCCATTTGTATGACAGTGAAAATTGAAGACGTTTTAAAGTTTTGTTTCCACTCGTGCCCCAGTACTGCACACCCGTTAAGCATAAAATAGCAAAAAAACCTTTCCAGCGCTGGGCTCAGCATAGCCACGTGACTAACTGCCTCACTGTTTTATTTCAAACAGTTTTTTCGTGCACCTTAACCACGAGGATAATTATTTTGCTTTCATGAAAAACACACTTCTCGCCCTATCAGTGCTCGGCAATTTATGATGCGTTTTTTTGTTATCAACAGTATGTTCTGCGCTCGGATGGATGAACAAAATCTCCCCGGATGTTCACGACCGGTTTTGCGGCTCAGTAATCTAATTTGTATTTCCCTAGTTGCTTGCGACACTTATGTGCTACGGTGGTTTATTGCTACCTCGTTCCACTGACATCCTAGAGGCGAAGTGAACTAACTGGCCTTCGGCAACTATTAAAAGTATGCAAGTTAGTAAATCAACTCAAGTCAAGCAGTCACTTCGCAAACCTTTTTCAGTGGACCGACCGTGATTAGCGGTAGAGTTCTTTTCAACGTCGTGTCCAGGGTCCTTGCAAGGACCCTCGGGCAATCGTAAAAAGTTGTATCGGGAACGCCGAGTACCATTCGCCAAGCATCCTGGACTTTGGTTCAGCAGTACTGATACATCTGCATGTCCCATCAAATCCCTCCAGACGTTAGACGCACCTCTGTATAAAACCGAATAAAATCACATCATACTTTCTTGAATACGTGTTGACCCTTTAGTTTATGATAACCCATGAGTCGGTGTTTCTATCATCACATTAAATGCAATCCTGTTCAGGTACTAAGTCAAAATGCGTCCTCTGCCTAAGTTCGATTCTGCGGAAAGCAACTGTGATCAACGCGGAACAGAATTCACGCACACTGTTTTTGTCGTGTTTAATTAAACGGATTGCACTTCTCTTGCTATTACCCCTAAACCGGACGTTACGTTAGCCATCCGAGTGTCTACACCAAGGAACGTACGCCTGGTTCACGAACCTTAGAAGCATGAATCTGAAATTGAAGAGTCATCTTTCTTTTTCCAAACAGATTAGACAGAATGGGACATATAAGGAAGAATCAGACGACCCTATTTGAGTCACGTAACCGGCCTACCGCAATCCCGTTCGACCGAAGCTGCTCGAAACTGCCAGGTCATTTTTAGATCTAACATTTGTTTAAGTGGCTATTGGCTCAAAAGTTTGTACCCGACTGGGATAAAATTTTGGCTACGATTGCGGAACTGCCTTAGTAGAAAATTTTCAAAATTCTACCTAGCTAGAATTTAGTGTTATAACTTTACTTAAGTTTGAAATCGAAGCCTGGTCAAAATGACCAGTTTTCTGTTCTGTGCTGATAAGTGAAACCGAAGTTTGGTCGTATCAAGCAAATGGCTCAGTGATACTTTTCCGAGGAAACCACAATGGGCTGTTTTGAACAGGCCAGGTCTGGGCAAACTAGTAACCTCCGAGTGAACTGATTGATACTGTTTCTGTTTGTTGTATCCAGGGTATGGCAAAGTCTCGTCCGAGACCAATCGGATTGCGATACTTGCTGATACTGCCAAAGAAAGATAGAATTTTGCACAATTTGGGAAGATTCCGTCTCAGTTGCAATTTGGTATAGTTGTTGTCTAGGTCGGCTGTTCCCTGCTGAACAAACTCATAACCGGGAATTACGTCACCCACTCAATGTGGGGTTGAAAAGTTTGTAAAAACAAAAGAATAAAGTTGGCTTAAAAATAAGGTAGATCAACTTTTAAAATGGTACCTCGTTAAACACTTGTGGTAGGAGTGAGTTTTAATCAGAAATAGCCGCAAGATCCAGTAACTTGTAGAGGGCGAGAAAAATCGTTGGATAATATTCGTGCGTGGTGTGTAGGCTGTGTACGGTTGGCACGTCCCAACAACAGCTGATTGTGACACTGGAGTCAAAACAACGAGAGGTCCGTTCGTTCTAAAATCTTGCCTATCGCGATCGCTAGCCCTAACACCTCCAATCGGTCGTCTCAACTCTGGCTCAACCCCAGCTCGCTCAACCAAGCCCCCAGTCAATCAACACGACAGTTCGTCGTTTAATCCTACCCCAATGGAAGAACCTCATTAGCCGATTTCCCCCGTCGAACGGATTCATCGTCTATTCCTTGGCCCTCATCACTAATGCCGCCTAGTCTCCTCCCTAAGCATGCCACAAAATCAGACTAATTTCAATCGTTCCGTGGGCTTGGTCGCCTGGGTGACTCCGTGCTTGCCCTCGGGCTTGCTGTCGGTCCATTACCAAGTCCGTGTTTCGTTCGACTGAATTCGGAGGAGTATGGCTGTCAGTCTTGTTCTCCTGGGTGTGGTGGCACCTCACGAATCATCGCATCGAAGTAAAGTGGCTTTGTTATTTTGGCGTTCGCACGTAGCCTCCCTTTACAGTTAATTTTTTGTGATCGCCAGTGCAACTGAAGCTTTCCTGTCCCCCCCTCACAGACCACTTGATTCCGATCTAACTGGTCTAATTTAGAATGACCTAGAGAAGATAACAATGGTGAAAGTCAATTTAGGACACGACGGAGCCGTAATCTGCCTTGCGGGCTGGATTAAGCCCAACTACCGCAAGCGTACTCCAGGTATTCGTTGTCCGCTTCGGATAGCAGACTTTACGTTGCTATGGGCTTCATTGGAGAACCAATGGTGCAAAGACTATTTCTTCTATCGTCCAATACAAACAATTTAACATATCTTATTGATGCCATCAGTAACAGGTTTTTATCAAATCCATAGGGCTAGATATATACAATACTGGGACAGTTGTTTTGGGAATGAAAACCCACTGCCATCACGTTACGTGATACAAACCAATCATTCAAAATTATGCCAGGTTGTTCTGATTTAAACCCTCAAAGGATTTCGTGTGTGAATGACTATACATCTCAGTGAACAGATAAAGTCAAGGTCAGTGGTCGGTATGTAGATTTCCAGTTCAGTAAAGCGCCCGAGGAAGTTAACGCTACCGAGGATGGGAAAAGGACAAGAAACGGTTAAATATAGAAAAATATCGACGGTAATATCGTGCTGCAGATGTAACAAACTACTCGAGCACAGCTAGGCTACCCCAATTTAGATTGGAGACGTTGGAATGTGCACGGGTAGTGCAAGCCCACACAGCATCAATCCGCAAAGCAGTAGGTTGGAGTGAGATGGAGTTTAGTTGATATAATCTTGCCCGTTTCGAGCAGTCGGAGTACAATTTTTATCCAGATATGGGGTGAAATGTGCGGACATAATCGAGGGTATTGCACATCCACGTTCTTTTATTTATGCTAGAATGAGCCTGGTCCCGAAGGTGACCGCGGATTCGTCCCATCAATTAAACGACAGTAATGACGGTACGTTTATCCATACTGTCTAATCATCCTGGAGATCAACTGCAAGTGGTGTGCAGATCGGGGAATCGGACAGCTACTAGAACGGGCGTAAACGAAACCAGTTTTGTTACAAGACTGGTGATGCAGTGAAACTTCAGAAAAGTAGTTGAAAACGAACCGCAGCATTTTTATTCTACTCGAGTGACTTTTTGAATTGTATACCGTGGTTGGTTCCAACCGAACCGCACCACTGCTTGGGCAGGTCGACTGGAAGGAAACTGGACAACCGGTCTCTGATTCAATAAATCCAAAGCTTGCATCCATTCAGTCTACTTGAACACTGCTGAGGGGTCTGTTTTCGCTCCCGAGAATTAAGATGCTTGAATCGCTCATGTGTTTCTGCGACATTATACCTTAAGTGTTTTGCCAAGGCAAATACGCCGTGCCTTTGAACGTTGAGTCTGCCGACAAAAATTGGGACAGGAGAAATGTTGACTTGAAAAACCCACGAAGGGTTAAAACAGCCCAGTTCACCGACAACTTGGTGAATGAATGGGTTTTTGAGTTGCCATCGTGATTTGCCGTTTGGCAAAGTTTATTTGAATCAAAGGAACCATGGTTGAGTTGCTTTCACTCCATCGTTTATTGTTCAGTTCCTTTACTACTTAAATATACTCGTGAGTGATCGTTAAAGCATTCACCATTAGGCCACTTGGTGAGTGAAGCATTCTGTTATAGTAGGTATTTTACACCTTCAAATTGTAAGAAACTTCTTCAAGACTATCAGGAACTCAACCTCGCACATGTTGTTTGTGGGTGCCTAGTTAGAGTTAGTCGACAATTTTAGTTGAACTGGCATTTTGAATGCCGGTTGAAGCCTGATTGACGAGAAGGTCCTATCAATAATAACAAAATCCATGATTATTTTCCTAAAATTACAATGCCTGTGGTGTCAACATAATATCTGCCTTTCAATCAAGGGAAAGAGGTACAGTGCCATAGATCGTTAGGTTCATCTTTACGCGAGGGAGACCTGGCCACTGCGCTTTGAGGAATGGTCAAGCGGACAGTCGTGGCGTTGGGAGGTGAACGTCAGGGGTTCGAGTCTTCCCACCATCTGTCAACTTACCCACTCGGAAGCCCTCAGTTGGCCGAGACCCTCTTCGTTCGTTTCAATAAAAGAGTAAAAAAAGATGAAAGAAGATTATCGATGTCTCTTAAGCATTGATCAAGTTTGGTGGAAACATCCGGGTGACTGATGAAAGAGTTCATCCTCATACATTGAGTACAGACGGTCTGGTTGACTTACGAAGTCAATTTGAACCGCCTTCGATAAATTGGACATGTTTTGTATATGACTCTATTGTTTCTCTTTGTGTGCCTGTTAGACAAGGTTTAGAGAATCCACATGGCGGTCAGGCCATGGCTTGGTTTAAAACATGAGGATAGCCGACGGTTAGAGGCGCTGAGGAAAGTGAATCAGAAAGGAAGTCAACCAGTACTACGAAACCTGCATTTAGAACTCGTGATCTCCAGTTTTTCTATGATCCTATTAAAATATTGTTGCTTGGGCACCGTATATAGGGGTTCAGTGACAATGCAACACTTGCGGCAACGGATAAGCCGAGCAAAAATGAACGTCGATTTTAGGAAACCAATAAAACTGTTTGTTTTTTGGTTGGTAGAAGTGTACTCATAATTGACTTGACTTTCTCACTATGGTTGGTGATAGCTGGTGATTACGGTTCGAGATAGGAGCGACTGTCGACTGACGAGTAGATGAATTCTTTCGCCGTTTTGGATTTATACGAGGTGAAATATATTGATGTATATAATGATGATGACAATTATAAGTATATATATATTATGCTTATATATCGAATCTTATATGGATGTATGCCAGTTGCAGTGATATATATTCATACACTTTGTTCTCTGTGGATTCATCCCCCATAATTTTTCTTTTAGCAAGTGTTCGAACACATGACCAATCTGCAGGTCGATGAAATCTCAACACGTAGCTATTCTTCTCCCAATCATGCATATTCACACGTGCACATTAGTATCAGACACAGCGAGGATAGTTCATGTATAGCGCGGTCTGTGTTTGTACGAGTTCTCGCATACATGTGGCCGTGTTCGCTGAGTATGCTCGCTCCAGGTTATATTCTGTATGAATAAATCGAATACACCAGGTACGGTTTTTCGTGGCTTGGAGTCAACAATTTTACAATGCGTCAGTTAAACTGGTTGTTATTTCCTTTGTCTTTTTGACAGTTTAAAAAAATATTCACACTCAATGCTTCCGAACACCACGACCCCAGCAGTCACACAAGGTTCGCACGCGACCGTTCTACGTCAGCCGGTCATCTATATTGCTGTGCCGGCACAACAGAAATCGAATCTTGCTCACGTGTGTTCAAATCCAGTCCAGCCAGGCAGCGGTGCGGGAAATCAGAAGAACGGACCGGCAGAGGCTCGAACAGTTCAAGTGTGCACATGTCCCCCGGAAGTTCACAAAGGTGAGACGCTTAGGTTGAACTTCGAACCGTCTGCCTCGCATTTTTTCTGTCTGGAAGGTGACAGATGAGTAAGAGAACAAGAAGGATGTGGATGACGCGCAATATCATGAATATGATCACAGGCGATGTGCTTTGAAATAGCACGTTAGAATGGATTGGTAACGATGTAGTTAAAAAAAAGACGATTTCGTTTAAACGAAGCGCACAGATGTCCACTTTAAATCGTAAAAGCATTTCGGACCCCCACCAGACTGCTTTGCCTAGTTACTTTTTTATTACACACAAGGTGAAGGGATAAACCCCATGGTCCGAAGACCTATTTTACTGGGGATCAGTGAGAGGGAACATTCCCGTAAAATCCATTTTATTAATTCTGCTCTTGAAAAGTGAAACGTTGTAGGTGGGGGGGGGGGAGAACAATGCAGAAAGCGCGGGGAGCGTTCTACAGTTTGGAGGTCCGGGAGAAAAAAGAGGATTCACACAAAGAGGTTCGTCAACAAGCAACAGAAACCCGATTGCGGCCACTAGCTGCCTATGCGCAAGAAAAAGGAGAAAAGGTTACAAGAAAAGGAACTGCTGGGGCAAGTTCCGAATAACAAAAGCCAAAATAATAACAGACGAAAGTGGGTGACGAAGGGACTGCCTGATGATGGACTCCAAAGTTAGTGAAGGATCCTCAGTTGGCCGGATAGCCTTTCTCTGAGTCCGATCAAGAAGAGGAGGCGAAATACATGGAGCTCCACCCCACACGTGACTTCAGTATTCAGGTGCGGGGTGGATTTTAGCTTTGGACAATTAAAGGTGGGCTGGAGTGAAGATACTCCTGACCCACAACAAGAAACTAACTATGCATGTAGTGCGCGAAGCAAGCACAAACATGAAGGAAAATGAGCATAATGAAGTACCGATGATAAGCCGAGAAGAGGAACAGAGTCTGTGGAGCTTAGAATAGACGAGTCAAAGCACAGATGTGGGTGAGAGAATAAAGTTTTGATGAAATTGAAAGAAAAGCGGTTTTGGAGGCACTGAATGGGACATGGTTTTTTGGAGCCCTAGGAAAAGATGCTTTCAAGATCAGAGTTGAGAAATACAACGGTGTTTGCATGGTGGGCAGTGTGATAAGAACGAGAACAATGGAAAGTGTCGTCATCATAAAAAATGGGCTGGGTTGACGTTAATGGATGGAAGATGATCACTGAATAAAAGAAAGAGAGTGGACGCAAGTAATGAACCTCGAGAATACCAGCATTTACAGAATTAGCTGGGAGAAGACGCCACAAAATTGGACGGAGATGGTTCGTTTACTGAGGCGACTTGATATCCACGATGCGACAGCGAGAGAATCCGAACATGAACAGTTTCGACAGATGAACTTCTTGACAAATTCCGTCGAAAACCTTAGAAATGTCAACCGAGACCACATGGATTTCTCCGTGGTCGTTGAGTGAAGCCGATCAGGTGTGTGAGACTAGGGCCAGTAAACTTCCCGTTGAACGGCGAGATCAGAAACTAAATTGGCGGTCGCTCTGTAGTCCTTCGCGCTCCAGAATCGAAATGCTTTCGGAACAAGAGGTGTTAGGGAAGTTGGGTGATAGTTGTTGGGATCAATGGAATCACCGTGTTTGGAGGTAGAAGAAATAACGGAGTGCTTCCAAGAGGTTTGGGAGATAGAAAGCTTGAGGGACGAACAGAAGAGGTGACATAAAAGAGCAGTCAATTCAGGTGCACACATTTCTAGGGATGATGGGTGTAATACTGTCCGGACCCGGTGGTTTGAAAATGTTCAGGGAACGCAGTACATGGAGGACCTACTAAGTACCAATACGAGGCAGAAATAGAAAAACAATGGAAGAAAATGAGGTCAGAGATGTGCGAAAATGCGGTAAGGTGGAACTGGTGGGAAACCGATAAGCAAAAATCTCAGCTTCCAATTACGGTTCACAAACAAGATCACCAGATGATTTACAGATGGGCAGGAAATCGGGAGGGCAGCTGTTACCGGGGATGTCTTTCACAAAGGACCAAAATCTTCGGCTATCGGTGGCTGATGAGAGTTGGTGTTCTGCTTTTCAGCAAACGAAGTCCTCTCTGGCTCTCTGTGTGTTTGCTGAATCCGTGTTCCTAGCTCGTACGAAACGGTTGCGGGAGGCGGGAGGCGGGAGTGGGCGAGCGACGCCGGCGGCAAAATGTTGAGCGCACCAAGTGTACCGCTCGATCGCACGCGAGATTAAACCACTCGGGAGATTCGCATTTGCTAGGTTTGGAAAAGTGTAAAGTAAAAAGATTCCTGCCCAAAAAAGCAATGTCAATACAGTGAAGGCGTCCAAACTAAAACAACAGTAATTCCAATAGTGGGAAGCTATGAAATCGCAGCAACCATTCCAATCGTCTGAGTTGTGCCCCAAAATGAGCTCCTTGAGGTGGATGGTGTGTTGTGACGGGTGAAGTTGACGGACGATGTAATAACAAAATGGTCCGATGAGCCAAGAGAGGGGAGAAAAAAATTTTTGAGCAGAGGAAACGGATAGAAGTGAGGAAAAGAACTAGGGTATGAGCACTGTCGCCAGTTCAATCGGGCACGTATGAGGAGGTCAATTGGCTGTTGACTGCAGCGAATTTTTCAGCTTCCCGCCCTGTGACCAAGGTATCAGAAGAGTGTACTAGCCACTCGAGGTTGTGAAGTTGAAATCTCCTAAGATAGCAACATGACTTCTGAAGTCGGCAATAAGCAACGGTTCGATGATTGAAGATGACAAATCAAAAATGGGAAAATAATAAACAACGCAAAAGTAATTATTGCAGTTCGGTCCATGAATGATAATGAGGGTAATGAGGACTTGTCGAATTTTTGCTTGCATATTGAACGCTCGAGGATGAGCGTGCATATAATCTTGAAGTGTCATGGCTATTTAGAGCTGGCACCAGAAACCATGGTCATGACATTTAAAGTGACCAGCCACATAAGACCCCAGTAGATCAGGCATGGTAGTTAGCCGGGTGATAGCAGAACCGTCTACCGCCATAACTAAACCTCCATAGCTAATTTGTTCCGAGCAAGCTAAATTCGACCGTTATTGGAGTACTAAATCAGATTAAAATGCGGAGTTATGTTTACAATAGTTTGGTATTATTCATGGAATTGAACGTCCGATCGGACTTCAATAACTCACTGCAATCTTCGTTTCCTAGCTGAGAATGCCATCTAACACCAAACTGGAATTAATCTCAACAAGTTGTGGGTAAAAATTTGCATGGCTTAGCCCATTTACGAAGTACATACACGTGTACACAAGGTCTCTCTTTGTTTCTCATTTACTTGTTTTTTCGACAGCTTTGAAAACAACAGTGAGGTATGCCAACAACAGACAAGTAAACCCACTCACCAAGTCTAATTTACACCGATCATCCATTTTTCGCATCCACTGTACTACTGTTGATACTTTCAGTAGCAGAGTTGCTGCCAAGACAACTTAAAAGACAACAGTATTGTACAGTGAAGATCGATCAAACTACTAATCACTCCAGTTATATCTGCCTATTACCGCATCTACTGATTTCATGCTTGCGTGAAATCTAAGCACGTGGACTCGATCAAGCTACTGACACCTCTATCACTGTCTCTTAAACAGTACACTCACACACGCACACGCACACACACACACACACACATCGGCGTTTCGCTTCTCCATTTGATCCTACTCAGATATTTTTATAGTCCTCTGCTATTTTACGGTTTCGTTTCTCTATCCAGTGATGTGACTTTCGCGAGCCAGCACTGCAGGTTGTACGCGCTCATTGAGTACTTCCTACCACCAAAATGCCCACAAGAATGGATTGGTCTTTACGGTATTTCTGTACGGGGACCACAACCAATTAGATTGTTCGTATTTACAAAGCTATTGACATTGACGAAAGTGAAACCTGAAGCGTTAGGATCAAAACACCATACCAATGACCATTATTTCACTGCCAATTATGATTGGGACAACCGAATTGCATCTCGGTTGCAGTGAATAGGAAACAATTCGATCCACAAAGCGACAGGTTTTCTCATCAAGCACATATTCGTATACTGATGGGCAGTGAAATCATGATGAAGTTCAGCGAAAACTAGACCGGAAATGAATAATTATGAACAAAGTGTCAGCGGTTGTTCATTTACTCTTGTGTCTCCTTTGTTTCTGTCTCACGACTTGTCCGTCTGTCTGTTTGTCTGACTTTTTGTTCCACGTCTATCAAACATTTAGCTCTGTTGGAAGGCCATATGCTTACTCAGTCACGGGAACGCAGTGACCCGGAGGTGCGATCGATTCCCGTTCAGTTGGGTGTACAAAATCTACGCGCCTTCATTCCGGCGAATGCAACTTTCCAATTGGCTACCACGAACGCATCCGCACGCCCAGGTATTTTGATGACACCAGTTAATACAACAAACTTGCCTGTGATCAATGAAACTCCAACGTCGTCCACATCATCTTCGGGCATAATACCGGGAACATTGACAGCAACAACCGGGCAGGCTGTTGGATCGGCCATTCGACTGCCATCCGGAACCCACTGGATTCTTGTACCGACCTCTTCACTGGCTGCGGTAACGTCGGCCACCACCACAGCACCAGCGGGAGCGGCCGTTGTCGGTGTGAATCCCACGGCTATTCTGACCTCATCAAATAGTACTTCGACCAATCCTAGCAGCAGTTCGACGCCCACCGTTGTTGGAATGACTCTGGTCAATTCGATCAGCGGTGGTTCAGCACCTCAGACGACATCACCGACAGCTGTTCTAGCCGTGGCCACAGAACAGAAACCACCACCGGATGTGCTGATGACTTCGTCAATGAACACCCAGACAGAACCTGATAGTACAGGAACCCCACCCGGGATACCAGAAGGAAGGTAGATTATTTTCACTTGGATTAATATGTACCCATCATTCTGAGTACTTCTTCTGTGTATGTATTAGGTGAACAATATCTCCATGGGTTCAAATGTTTAGACGCTTTAGAAATAACAAACAAACGAGACCCAGAAAACTTCCTAGACGAATAGAAAGCGGTATATCCAACGATGAGTGAAACGTGGTAACCAAGCCGTCCCCGACCTGTTTCTCTATCTCAAAGTCAACCAGATTAGATCTTGGCGTTTAGATGTGGCGGTCGCCGGTTTGAATCCTGCCACCGCCGGTCAAATTCCCCACTTGGCAGCTATGTGTTGGCTGCAGCTCTGTATCTGAAAAATTATGTACACTGATATTTTATTAATAAAGGAAGTAAAAGATACAAGGTAATTGAGAGTGGTGTGATTCGAAACGCTACTTCGAACAGCAAGGTTCTGAGAAACAGTCGTTGTACGTAAAATCATTACCACTGATTTACAAGTTTCATGGAAAACATGGAGAAAACAGACCATGCTGCTACCTATGAACTTTGTCAAACGAGGATCGAGGTCACTCACGTTCACATGATTGGTTTAGTCATCCTGTGTCAAGCGGGCAATTAGCTGACGGATTAGTCTGGTTTCGGTCAGTGGACATAAGGTTTCCGACAGAGGTAACATTTCGTCAGGTTGAATGTTTTTCATGAAATAATTCACCATGTGGTATCATCAACCCACCATTAAGAAACCATGGAAGCACCGTACAGCTGTGTCATCCTTGTCAGGAATCATCAGCAGTGCCAATAAACAAACCGCGCCCGAACTGGGACGCGAACCCGGGACGAACGATTCTAAGCTGAACGCCTTAGCCATTACGCTACCGGGCAGGTTTTGAACGGTTTGTTGAACTTCACCACATGTATCAAGTAATCAAGCTCTGTAGATCATATCCAAAGCCTTCGTTGTACTTAGACTACCTGCAGAGAAGTGATCTATGATTAGGGGTCGATTGCTGTGCGTTAGCAGTCAGTAGCCTTGCAAATCAATTCGTCAGATATCGACCAACCGTGCGAGACGCATCTGGACATTATGTCTGCGTAGCGCATTATCTAAGCTATCGTTAATCATTTGGATGACTGAGGAATACGTTTAGATGGTAACGTGCGACAGTGAACATTTTAGTTACTCGTTGAACCTATTTGCCTGATTGAGAATGAACATTGTGAAAATAATTCGTAGCCTCAGCTGACATTTCAAAGCCCAGTCCATTTGATAATTAGCTTATGTTGAAGTCTGTTCACCTGAAATTGTTGACCTCATCTGTAGGACAGGTTAGTGTGTCAGGATCACCAGTGCTTTGTTGAGTCTAGTACAGTTTACGCATGAAAATGCACTCAACCATGGTGTGCATCCGTAGATCACATTACGGAATCTACGCGTAATATATATATATATATATATATATATATATATATATATATATATATATATATGTCTGTGTGACTTGTGGGAACAATTAACGTTTGTCCATGTTTGTTTTGAGATTTTCCGCTAAGAAGCTCGCTGATTTTCTTCCTTAAATTGGCACAGAGTCCAAAACAGCAATAAGTTGAAATAAAATAACGAAGAAATCATGAAGAGAAGTGGAAAAAAACAAGAACTGACACACTGCAGAAAAAGAAGAAGGTGATTGGAATCTTTCTGGGAAAAGAGATAGTTTGTCATTATTGATTCACTGAAGTTTGAAAACCTAATGCGCCCTTGTCAAAATGATTTGGTGGTCCAATAGGTAATAATCATTATAGATGTTATATATATAAATATATATGCATGCATATGCATTAAAATTAGTGTTATGTCAAAACACTTGACATCATAAATCAGGCAAACACTGATCCTTACTATATCTTATTCTCACTCTCCCCCTGTCCGTGCCCATGTGTCCCCAATGCGTCGTACCAAACGGGTGAAGAATCCGTTTGACTTGTATGGAAGGTCAACTGGCCCATTTGTCCGCTTGGGTTCAGCTGCTCCAACAATCGCCAGGTGTGCCCGTGAACGCGAAACATTTGGCTGGCTATTCCCATCGGAATTGTGTGAACAATACGTGTCGTGTCTCCGCTGACGGACAGAACTCAGCCGATCGCGAGTCCAATTACACAACAAGCAATTCCAGTTTGGACAGCGCCTATTCGGCTAGAAGCAGTAAGTTCGACGAAACACTTTTCCTCATGTATATATATATATATAATGTTTAGTTCCGACGACGAATGCTTTTTTGAGGTACTGTGTTTGAGCTAAGCGGGTATCTGTGGTTCCTTCTGTTGAATTCATTGTCTAATTTCCAGTTGGTAGGCGCGTTATAGACGCGGGTAATGAAAAAATGGAATGGCATGAACCTATTTCGATCATAAAAATAATGAAGCTTTAACTTGCGGAAAGTTGGACTCACGGTCAAAAGGAGGTCAGAGCAGTACTAATCGGATTAACCAAGAACATTTCATTGATTTTATAGCACGAGTGCGAAATTCCCAGGATATATTTTAAGCTGTTACCCATATTCATTTGGGCTTTTCTCTTAGATTCGGAATTATAATCACGTGTTCATTTAGTTTTACCCATACGGGTCATTTTCTGCGAAGTCAGAATGAGTGAAAACGTCCGTATGCATAGTTTGACTGCATGTTCCGTGCGTTAGCTACTACGGCATTCTTTTCTTTCTCCGTCTTGGTAAGTCTACTTCATACCCATCGTTTGTTCATTCTTTCAATAGCAAAGTGTAACCATGGGAGAAAGGCGGAAGTCCGTGAGGAATGCTCCGCTGTTTAATGCTGGACAGTGGTGATGATGATGATGACGATGTTGATGATGGTGATGATGCTGATGATGATCACCGGCTAAGTCGATCAGGTTTTGGTCCTACCTCGTACTGTTGATTTTCACGAGACTGATCGTTGAGTGAACTAAAGATGAAACTCAGCATTCAGAACTTCATAGAACGGCTGATACTTGTTTCTATGAACGGGGATATTTGCAAATCTATTTGGAAAATATTGGAGTTTTGGTTTTTCCAGCCCTGTTCTCTTGCCTCCCGCCCTAGGAGATGATTCTGTTGGCATGATGTCCTGCGATGTTCTGGTAGACCGGCTAAAAGATCAACTAATTCCTCCTCCCGTTGAGGTTCTAGCTTGTTCATTGAAGCCTCCTAAGTTTGAGTACATCCTACTTGTCTCACACTAACGGAGCAGTGCGTCTGCACAATCCGTTTGGTTGCCGTTTTCGAAGTGTTTACATTTCCTTGTCAATTTTATGTTACACGAACCCGTTTGATACCCACGAATGGTGAAATGATGTTGGCAACCAATCGTAAGAATAAGATTCAACTGTGATTAGTGAATTGACGTGCGTTAGACAATCGGGCGATACTTCCTTTCGGTTCGGACTGAAGACTGCTACCATGGGTAGGAACTGGCGGGAACGACATGTGGGTAAAGACTAGACGGTAATTGTAACCACTGAACCAAACTTGAAACTACAATCCGAGACAAAACACACGGTAGGAATTAGTCTATTCTGACACTAAAAACCGATGTTTGAGAACATACAAAATTCGAGGTCTGTCCAGTTAGATTGGTCGACTGAAATCTGCCACCTCATGCAGTGCAATCGTGGACCCCGGAACCATTAACACAGGACCGGATTTTACATATTGTGTTGTTTGTTATTGTTTGTCATCACTACCTTCCGTGGCCGTAAACGAGCGGCTCCCGGTGAAACAATTTTGAAAAGTCGTTGGAAATATTCACCAAAAAAAATTAACTGGAGGCCTACTGGATATCGATGGGTGAGAATCACGTGTCCTGTTTTTATTTCACATTTCTGCAAATAAATGGCTCAGGTAAATTTTGCTATGTTCCCGGGGAAAAGGTGAAACGTACTCATGCTCCTCCAGATTTGCTTTACTAGAAGTTGAAGGTGACAGTGCGAGCTTACTGGTGGTCGGTTCACTGAAAACCGACGCGAGCAATCCGATAGCTGTTATTAATTCTGCCCTGTCACAGCAATGATACAAATCACCTTTTATATTTATACATATATATATATATATATGCATGTTCTGGGGCATTTTGCCCTCATTCCTAAGGTTGGCTCAACCCAAATGACGGAATTATCAACGAATCACAGTTGTCGTTCTTCTGCGAACTCTTCGATGAAGAGATTCCATGCACACTCCTGATGCTACAAATTCGATCCTGGTGAGACATATACATATATATATATATAGTCAACTCTGATCGCCTATGTAATGTCATATTTCAGACTGTCGCCACCATTTCACCGAGAGAGTGCGCAACATTTCAAATACCTCAGCTAAATCATTCAGTACTGCATTTCGACAGTGTTTTAAGACCAGTCGGAAATGCTGCTCGATTGGTTTGGACAGATCTCGTTCATGCTAAACGAGGATTTTCAGCGTACGTTATTCAAATTACACTGAATGTCTGCACATCGATGTACCACTTGCGCGGACGTTTTAAGATTGTTTTGCCCAATCTGAGTACAGAATCATTAGCAAAGGACGAAAACAAGTGAAGAAGCACAGGAAACCGTGCGTAAAATTTATCACACATGCTCGTTCTTCGGTTCTTTATCTTCACTTCATCGGCCATCCCACAGAGTCCATGATTTCTTTGTAGGTTGGATTCTACTTGATTGCCTAAACCAAAGTAGGGCGTTGATTTAGGAAACCGAGGCTGAACCACTGACCAAAATCCCTAACCCACAATGCAGTAAGACGATCTGAGGGACACGAAACCCACTGAGGGCCGGTGACTGATTGACCAATTCATACACCTTTCAGATGCAGCTAGAAACACTGGGTGCCCAGGTACTCCGTAGTCAAAGGTAACGGTGAGCATACNGAATTAGTCTATTCTGACACTAAAAACCGATGTTTGAGAACATACAAAATTCGAGGTCTGTCCAGTTAGATTGGTCGACTGAAATCTGCCACCTCATGCAGTGCAATCGTGGACCCCGGAACCATTAACACAGGACCGGATTTTACATATTGTGTTGTTTGTTATTGTTTGTCATCACTACCTTCCGTGGCCGTAAACGAGCGGCTCCCGGTGAAACAATTTTGAAAAGTCGTTGGAAATATTCACCAAAAAAAATTAACTGGAGGCCTACTGGATATCGATGGGTGAGAATCACGTGTCCTGTTTTTATTTCACATTTCTGCAAATAAATGGCTCAGGTAAATTTTGCTATGTTCCCGGGGAAAAGGTGAAACGTACTCATGCTCCTCCAGATTTGCTTTACTAGAAGTTGAAGGTGACAGTGCGAGCTTACTGGTGGTCGGTTCACTGAAAACCGACGCGAGCAATCCGATAGCTGTTATTAATTCTGCCCTGTCACAGCAATGATACAAATCACCTTTTATATTTATACATATATATATATATATATGCATGTTCTGGGGCATTTTGCCCTCATTCCTAAGGTTGGCTCAACCCAAATGACGGAATTATCAACGAATCACAGTTGTCGTTCTTCTGCGAACTCTTCGATGAAGAGATTCCATGCACACTCCTGATGCTACAAATTCGATCCTGGTGAGACATATACATATATATATATATAGTCAACTCTGATCGCCTATGTAATGTCATATTTCAGACTGTCGCCACCATTTCACCGAGAGAGTGCGCAACATTTCAAATACCTCAGCTAAATCATTCAGTACTGCATTTCGACAGTGTTTTAAGACCAGTCGGAAATGCTGCTCGATTGGTTTGGACAGATCTCGTTCATGCTAAACGAGGATTTTCAGCGTACGTTATTCAAATTACACTGAATGTCTGCACATCGATGTACCACTTGCGCGGACGTTTTAAGATTGTTTTGCCCAATCTGAGTACAGAATCATTAGCAAAGGACGAAAACAAGTGAAGAAGCACAGGAAACCGTGCGTAAAATTTATCACACATGCTCGTTCTTCGGTTCTTTATCTTCACTTCATCGGCCATCCCACAGAGTCCATGATTTCTTTGTAGGTTGGATTCTACTTGATTGCCTAAACCAAAGTAGGGCGTTGATTTAGGAAACCGAGGCTGAACCACTGACCAAAATCCCTAACCCACAATGCAGTAAGACGATCTGAGGGACACGAAACCCACTGAGGGCCGGTGACTGATTGACCAATTCATACACCTTTCAGATGCAGCTAGAAACACTGGGTGCCCAGGTACTCCGTAGTCAAAGGTAACGGTGAGCATACAGCGGTACGCTACACACGCTGTCCGTGGTTGGTTTGGAATATAGGTTTAGCCGTCTTCACTAGACAGATTACCATAGACTGGTCAGCCAAGTCATTCGTCTTCTTCCTCCCTCCTTAATGCGATTTTGGTCGCTTCGAGGAGGCAATGCGTAGGACTTCTTGGACAGAAACTATTTGAGAAACACTTTACTTGGGAGCCTTTGGACAGGCTTTCAGGGCAAATAGTCGACTGGACGCCTGAAACACACACTGCCGGCCACGGTGTAGCATTCGGAAGGGAATGACTCTGCCAGGTACGTTTGTTGTGGGAAAGAGACTTGGGTTTTTTTTATCATACTCCGACTACTGGAATAATTTGATGTGATTCCGAAATGACTCGGCAAATTGTGTGGTAGAAGTCATCAACATCTGACCTTAGATGGTTTGATGTCATTCCAAGTTTAAGGGTCGTGGTTCTCGCGTGAATTGGTCCCTAAGGGCTTTAGGGTATACCATTTTCGTTGCATTCATGGTTCAAACGTGTCATTAAAAAAGCAAATCCAGGAGACTTCAAAGGATCCAGAAGACCAAGATTGAGTAACAGTTTGTTATCTTTTGTATGATAATATCATTTTAGTTGAGAAATTCGTCGTGCAGTGTGATTGGCTGGTGACTTATTGCCTTATGTCTCCAATTACATGGGAATCAGTTTGCTGCCTGCTACGTAACCTCAAACGTGCCTATACCAATAGTTGTGTCTGGCAATAAAGCCTTGTCGTGCCACGTTTCAGGAGAATTAAATGGAGTCACCACAGGACGATATATATCAAGCTGAAGCACTGATCATGTTTTGAAGTTCTATGAGTAAAGGTCTAGAAAAGCAGTCTCCCGCTCTTCTAGTATAGGAATTGACTTGGGTTCAAAAAATCGGTCAGAAAACAAAGTGTAAAAATAACTGATCCAAGCAAATGGACTTCCCGTTTGTTCACAGCCTGCTGCCTAGCTCATAAGTTCTCATTAGGACTAGAAGGGTTGGCTAAGAATCCTAGTCGTTCTGCTACTTACCGGCTGGACATCCTACCATTACCTATTCACCATTTCAACTTGAGTACAAAAACAAAGCCAATCCCACACTGCATCAGTCATCGCGCAGGTTAATCAGGACCTTGCCACCCAGGGCTTCGAGTAGGACGAATTATGATTATCCACAACATCCGCTCTGAGTTAATCCCTTGCTGCCGTGTGGGTCAGACTTTTGAGACAAAAGTTCCGAATAGGGTTTCCAAAGGAGAACCTGGTCAGTTGTATGGACATCTGAAAAGTATCGATCGTTCAAATGCTCCTAACATTCGTTCTGTAGATAACCGGGAGCCGACTTTCTGTCCTCGCCGATTGTAATGACAACCGTGACCGCTTCATCCATGCTTGCTCCAATCACAATTTGTCTCTTGCTAACACAAGATTTTACCATAAAAGAAGCATATAATGATCCAGAGCTTCCCTTCGTCTTCAGAGCTTTGAACGTTTGGTGGTCATATTGCCACTGGTCGCTGGTCCTCACCTGTGGATTCAGTTCATGCTCTTATCCGAGATGGCTTTTTGCTTGTGTCTAGTCTGAGGTTACACCAGCACGAAAACCACGCCTCCTGGAAAGCTGTTGTTAGAGGACAATCGCTGACTTTAGTTTCAGTTTGAGCTATGCGTCAGATTGGTGTCACATACAAATGTCCAGGTCCCAAGTGAATACTTGTGCCAAAGAAGCCTTGCACTTAGCCGCAACTTCCACGCAAGAACTGGGGCCATATTTATCTCAGTATATCCTCAACTTCAGTTTGTCTGTTGGGTGTTGGTAGATCGGTCCCTCCGGATATCACATACAATGAAACGTGTAGATTTATGGAACGTCAACAGAACTGGACTCTGGAAACTGGTCGAGAGCAATGGTGAGCAGGTAAATGTAGTGAGTTGGATAAGACCGTGGTTATCGCCAACAGTTACAACGTCTACCAAGCGGTTTGGAGTACTGATCCACGGAAATCATGTATGAGCTTGATGATCAAGGAATCGATTCACTTTCGGGCACTTCAAATTACTAGCTCGGCAGGACAGTTTCGGGAGAAGTATAATTAACCCATTGTCACAATGATCATCCTGCTTTTGTCTACATGTGCAGCAATACAATTTGACACCAGTTCTCCATTAGAAATGAAGGATCTCGTGGACATCTCATCCATTTGTGGTTGATCTCTTACTACTTCTCATTCTTTATTTTCTGTTTAGAGTAGACGGTGTTGTAGGGTGACGATCAAAATCAGAACAAGTTGGCGCTAGATTGATTGTTGTACACTTGATTTGATCTGAGTTGGATTCATCACAAACAACCTGACGCGAAACATGTTTTTCGTCTGCTAGCAATGAGCGTTGGAATTGGAGGAAATCCCATCCGAATCAATTAGCCCGGTAATTAAAATCAAGAAAACGAATATAAAAAACCATCCACCATGGAACTGGTCTCACTATTCTTTCTTGGTATGTTTTGATTTTCATGGTTGTTAATTAAAATAATTGTGTAATTTGGATGAAAAGCGAGAGTTCTATTTGTCAACACCTGTTCGCTGAGCCTGTATAGTCGCTTTCGTATGAACAAGCGTGCAGCATGCATGGACGCGAGCACACACAAACGGATAGTTGGAGTAAAATTCTAGCCTATTAAACTTTGCCCAACATACCTTGTGCACTCAACGAGATTCATTCCAATTTGATCTTGAAATAGTTTGTGGCAAATCTACACAAGAAATACGAAGGAAAATGACCTCTCAGAATTGCTGATCAGGAACTTTTAACACAGGTGTGAAATGTATTATTTGGTTGTTTAACAGACATCTACTAAATTTCAAGGTCATTGTGCGCATAAGAATTTGTCCAACTTCACCGGGTACATAATTCGCATTGATTGTGTTGTTTTTCCAAGACACCCAGTTCATCCGGCCACATTCTCCTTAAGATCATTGTCCCACACACGTTTCATTTTTGCTAATTTGGTAAATGTTCGACTGGAAATAGACAAAATCCGGTGGGTCTTTCAAAACCGATAGCTAGAAGGAGTCCGAACGCTTTAAAATAGTATTCACCCGAGGTTTTTGTGAAATGTTCGCCTGAATCCCCAATAACCCATTAGGCGTATGGTATTATTTTTGTTTCCGTTAGACTAGCTTTGTGTTAGTTGTCGTCGAACGAATACGTTAAACCAATCGGCAATCTAGGCTTGATCCTCGTTCCAGTCATCCATTAGTGTTATTAGCAATAACAATATTCATTATTATCATTATAATGCAGGTTCACGGGCACTATTTAGTAACACGTCCGGTCTCGCCTGATTGCATTTGTGAATATAGTCTGAAACGAATAAAAACCCGCCACAACTCATTCATAATTGATGAAAGAAAAACGAACTGAAGAGGTGAATTCATTTGCGAATAGTACAATCCGTATGACTCTCATCATCATCATCATCATCATCATCATCATCATCATCATCATCATCATCATCATCATCATCATCATCATCATCATCATCATCATCATCATCATCATCATCATCATCAT